>BLKR01005199.1:20000-86712 GCA_011170035.1 Teleogryllus occipitalis
TTTTAAGTATATTCTGATAAAGATTGTGAAGGAAATGCTAGTAAATTAGAGGCCGTCAAAACAGAAAGAAAATCTGGTAACGCAGAACGGAATGTGTTTAGGTGACGTTAAATGAAAGACGACCGCAAATTCAGAATAAACAAACTTTGAAGGGGACCCAAAAAATTGAAGGATACCGCAGTGGATGAATATGCGAATAAAAATAAAAAAGAATTGAAATCACAAGATCAGGCGAAGTAATGAAATAAATAATAATTTTTAAAGTGAATAAAAGAAACAGTAATGAGATAAGCAAAAACTAAATCAGGAAATAATAAAAAATATGATAGCTCATAGTGCGAAGCAATCGCAAAGTTATAATACTAGAGAAAGAAATATAAGAAATTGGCACTGATAAGTACAATGAAGGGAGGGGAGCAGTGGATGTCGAGAGGCGGCAAGTACACATCTGTCTATTGGACGAGCGTAGGTGACCGTTAATCGCCGCGTGGTCGGAAGGAGCAGGTTAGAGCGCGCAATGCGGTTGCGAGAGGAGAAAGAGAGCACCGACCGTCGGAGAGACGCAGTGCCAGAGCAAACGAGGCGGCGGCAGGAAAAAACTCGTGCCAGGGGCTGGTGTCACGTGGTGGGAGGGAGAGGAAGACGGTCCGTCGGAGGAAGAAAGAAAACAAAATAATCAAAGGCCCCGAGGAAGTAGAATGTATGAATATACAAACCGAAAAAAATGCAATCCTTAAGGAGATATAGAGAAATAATGAAATATTACGAGGAAAATCACTTTAAAAGTGAATAAAATAAATAGCTTACAATTAATCGAAATAATTGTGTGAGCTCATATCTAGAAGCAATCTGAAAGATGTAAAGCAAGATAAAAAGTGAAAGGAATTGATACAGGCAAGTGTAGAGAGCAGTGGAGGTGAGGAGTAAGCACGTCTATTCTTTGTGACGGTAGGTGACGAGGCGTCGCGGGTAGTCGGAAGGAGCAGGTTGGAGCGCGCAATGCGGTTGCAAGAGCAGAAAGAGAGCACCGACCGTCGGGGAGACGCAGCGTGAGAGCGAACGAGGTGGCGGTGGGAAAAGCTCGTACCAGGAGGCGGTATCAGGTGACGGGAGTTCGGGGAACACGGTCCGTTGGAGGAAGAAAGAAAACAAAATAATCAACGGATTTGAGGAAGTAAAGTGGATGAACATGCGAATAAAAAATGAAATGCTTAAGGAGATCTAGAGAAATAATGAAATATTACTAGGGAAGCATTTTGACAGTGAATAAAAGAAATAGTTTATCGACGTTCGAATAAATTAATCGAGAAAAGTAGTGTTGGCCTATAGCTAGAAGTAATCTCAAATATATAACGCTATAAAAATAAATGTAGGGAATTGACATTAACAATTACAATGAGGAGAGGCGAGGAGTGGAGGTAAGGAGGAGTGTAGGGTAGGTAAGACCTCCATACTTAGCGTAGGTGAGGGCGGGACGCTGGTGGTCGTCAGGAACAGGTCGGAGCGAGCAATGCGGTTGCGAGAGCAGAAAGAGAGGGCGCGACCGTCGGGGCGACGCAGCGCTACAACAAACGAAGCGGCAGCGAGAAAAAGCTCGTGCCAGGGGGCGGTGTCAGATGGCGCGAGGGAGTTGAAGACGGTCCGTTGCAGGAAGAAAGAAAACAAAATAATCAACGGATTTGAGGAAGAAAAGCGGATGAACATGCGAATACAAAATGAAATACTTAAGGAGATCTAGAGAAAAAATGAAATATTTCTAGGGAAGCATTTTGACGGTGAATAAAAGGAATAGTTTATCGAAGTTCCAATCAATTAATCGAAAAAAGTAGAGTTGGCCTATAGCTAGAAGTAATCTCAAATCTATAACGCTATAAAAATAAATGTAGGGAATTGACATTAACAATTACCATGAGGAGAGGCGAGGAGTGGAGGTAAGGAGGCGTGTAGTAGTAGGTAAGACCCCATACTTAGTGAGCGTAGGTGAGGGCGGGACGCTGGTGGTCGTCAGGAGCAGGTCGGAGCGCGCAATGCGGTTGCGAGAGCACAAAGAGAGATCACGACCGTCGGGAAGACGCAGCGCTACAACAAACGAAGCGGCAGCGAAAAAAAGCTGGTGTCAGGTGGCGCGAGGGAGTTGAAGACGGTCCGTCGGAGGAAGAAAAGTCGCGCTCGGGCGCGCCGAAGCGCGAGGGGGCGGGGAGGCGGGGGAGGACCGCGTGGGGGGGGGGGGGGGGGGGGGGGGGGGGGGGGGGGCGACGAGAGGGCGGGGTGCGTTTGTACTGCTCGTGATGAAATTGCATTCCAGTGCACGAGTGCGTAAGAGAGAACATTGCTTCCACCTCGTGCGCGCGGAAGCAACAGATACTCGGCCCCTCTCCCCGCCACAGCCCCGCCGCCCCCCCACGCCACCGCTCCTTCTGCAGCTCGTGCGCCCTGTACTTTCGCCGCCGCCGCTACACATGTTCGCCTTCCTTGCTCGTATTTCGGCGCGCCACCAGCTGTCTTTCCGTCCGCTTCGTTCAGGTTTGCCCGTTTTATCTGCTCGCTGATTGCTCACTAATTATAAAAAGAGGAAACGCTGGTCGTCGCGATGCCGATAGCTGCAGATGCATTGTTTTGTTTAGAAGAATATTGATGCATTAGACGATTTTAAAATATATTTTTGCTATTTCAAGCGCATGCGGTGCTTTCTTTCAATTATATTCGAAGAAAGACGTAACTTTATAATGAAATTTCTGATTTGTTCTTAAACATTTATTAGAGTTAAAATATTTTAATGAAATTTTTATATATTAAATCTGACATGAACTACTAAGATTTTGAATGAAAATTATTATAAAAATGTAAACTGAATGAGGAATAAAAATAATAATTTAATATATTTTTAACATTTGCTTTTGTTCATACTACTTCATTCTGTTAATTGTTATGTTGTGATTTTGCTTTATAATTCGTTTTTGTCGGTGCCTTCACGTTAGTGGCTATTTTTTCTCTACTTAGCGTTGTTAATCAAAGTCTGTTCATTAATAATAGTGACGGAATATTGTAATTTATGTGCTTTTACATAGACTACTTAAAGTTACATCTTCTTCGTGAAGAAAGCATTGAATAAAAATAAAAAAATTCTTCATGTTGAATTTTTCTTATTTTTGTTATAATTTATTATATAAATATAAAATTTTTAATTAGTTCTCCGTTTGAGGCAAAATATTGTAAAAACAAGAGAATGTACTATGCTCGAAAATGAAGCATAGTAATTTTTAATGAACTCTTATTAGTTTTGCATATAAAGTTAAACCTAAATGTTAATTTATTAAAATATATACTTCACGTAAATTATGAGGGCTCAGAGATAACGGTTTTGCCAATGCATGTGTAGTGGGAGATTTCATTTAATAAACATGACACTTGCCCCTGATATGTAGACAACCCATTATACACAAGTGTACGGCTGGGCGCCTTCTAACTCAAATAGCTTTTATATACCCGCGAAACAGCAAAGTATGATGAGATGCTTTCCAATCAGGGGCAAATTACATAGTGTAACTTCTTTACTTTAATGACATTTTGTACTACACGCACATTGGCGTATCTTAGGGCCCCCTACATACCTTCGATTTTTGTGACGTTTGTTTCTGAGACGTCTGAATATTTAAATTACATTGAAAGTTACATTATATAATTTTTATTATATATTTTTTATTCGTATAATGTATTATACGTATTATTGCAGTATGGTGTTCACATTTTTTACATTTTAATAATTTCAGTACTTACACTACCTCTCTGTAACTTAAGCATTATTTGTTTTTGATAAATATATTTTAGTACCTAATACAATTTAAACAATATGTATTGTTTCAAGAAACATAATATTATTCCCTTCCCCATGTACCCCATCAATTTTTTTTGAATATACCTTATTTACTTATTTTCAATATGATAAGAGGCACCGTCATGATATAACCCTCTTAAGGTGTTAATTGTGACTTGTTCACGTAGAAAGGCGTTAGTTACTGGATGTTCCAATTACATTTTTTGCATTTGAAGTATTATAAAAATGTTCATAATATCGAAAAAGCTGTTTGACGAAATCAGGAACGCGGAGGCATGCATGATTGGAAGGTAATTTATTTTAGCCTGAGGGAAGTAAAAGTGTTCTAGCAGACGGACATAGGTTGAATTGGATGGCATGCTTGACAATTATTTATTGACCGTTTCCTTCTTAAGCAAAGAAGAATTAATAGAGGGAGATAACTGGGAATTTTTCTCTTGTTCCAAAAGATGTAATTATCTCCAACATTTATTATAATATCCCCAGCAAATATTGCTTATAAAAATTCATAGCGTTCAAATTATAAGAGAAGAGAAAAGAAATACTTTACTATTAAACCTTTGTTTTTTGGAAGGTTGTCCAGATTTCCCCAATATCGTCTCCACGTTAGTGAAGTTATCAAAAGTTAGTCAGTATTGAAAAGTTAAAAAGTCAAAAGTTTATTAGTTTTGGGTTCTTTATGGATCCCCCCTCTCCTTTATCCTTTTTAAACTAATAATACTCGAAGCCGACATTCTATTGTCACAAGCTACGAAAGTTTACTCTCTAATGAAAGTATCACAATTATTTCACCATATTATTCGTTTCATCGGGCACAAAACATCTTTAATTGGTATTAAATGCATTGACAATATGAATCATGACACTTAACTTTAAAACAAGATAAATGCAAATTTGTTAGATAGGTCCCCTCGGATAATCATACTCGTCAAGTAATTTTGGGTTTTAACCTGCAGTCCATTCCGATAATACGCTTTTCGAATTTAGTCCCTTGATCTCTCCACCATTTGCACGGGCGTTCTCTATTTGTTCTTCCTGATCTAACATCAGACGCGACACTGGATGCATTCTTTACAGGTATCCAAGCCAATATTAGCGATTTGTATTACTGTTTCACGCGCTGATGTAATTTACAATTTCAATCTGATATCTCAGTTTATATGATGATTTTCCAGTTTATAACCTGAAGAGTCGCTTTTCTGGTTCTTATTTGCGAATCTCTTTTCGTAAACGTCCATATCTCTGAACCGTACAAAAGTGGTTTGTGAAATTAGCACTAACAGTTGCACTTAATAGGCTCTAAGATCAATATAAACTTTAACTTAAGGGTCTAATACCTGTTTTAATTTGCTAATAAGTTTTTAGTATATGTGTAGCTTCATTTCGAAATCATTGGAATTATAACATGAGATGTCTTACCAGAAAGGTTAAACAAATTAACATGTTATAATTTCATTACGAATGACAATTTTGGTACTTCCTGTTTATTTTATTTAAAAGGCGAATATATTTGTTTTCATTCACATTTTCAAGCTGTAATCTAAGGTAATATTGTAAAGATACAACATTATTTATTGTGCCCCTCTTTGTATCATGAACTATAATCAGACTTGATTATTAGTAAGTCATCAGCAAGTAACAAACTATTGTACATTTTATGTACAATGTAATAGGGATATTGTAGATTAAGTTACCTATTTTACTTTAATGCATATCGCTCACGTAGTATAGCAAAAGTATTGTAATGTTGCAGCAAAACAGCAATTACTCGATAGAAGACTTTGTGAGTCTCCAATACCAAAAAAGTGTATGATTATTGTTTCTACATGTAGTAAATAACTTTCTCTGACACGTTATGTAGTTGAGAAAGTCTGTGCCATTCTGTAACAATACTAGTTTTAGATTCGGAAGTAAGTTTATTGCAATAGTTTATCTACAAGAGTATCTCCTGCAACGCACGTAACTTTTGTAACCCTAAAATAGTATATGGACCAGAAGAATTGACCAACTTGAAAAGAGTGGAGTATATAGTTACCAGTCTTAACGATTGATATGACTTTCAGTTCAGGTTCACGGTTGTTAAATTTCACGTTTGTGTTCTTGATGAAGAACTGTCACGCCATTCTAAAGAATCAGTGAAATATTAAATGATGTCAAAAAAGATTATCTCACTTGTTGGTTTGAACATAATATTGTTTACTGATTTTACCATTGGGAAATTCTCATCACGGTTTTGGTATTGATTTACTGAAAGATTTTTCTATGTAAAAGGATCCAGAGAAGTGAGTAATGAGAATGTAATTTGTTTTATACGCAAGGATGATTGACATTCAAATTAGAGACTTTGATCAGACTTGCTGGACTCAAGGACTCAAGTTACATTGTTTCTTTCTGTCGCCCGACGTAATTGTAAGAAAATAACTCAGATCCTCAAAATAAAATGCAAAGTAGAAGACGATTTACCACTGTAGAACTATGTAACTTGAGCTCCAAAATGTGACTGAAATGTGCGAGTTGCTCAAGAGGATTATACATTTTTGTAGCAATTTTCTGAGCGGTACAATAGCTTTTTTCTGAGCGGAGAAAGAAATTTTCTGACTGTACAATATTCATTAAGCGCATGCGTGACAAAATCGATCATAGATAACACAGACATTTGTTAGAAAATAGAAAATATTTCTGATCTGATTGAGCAAAGCCACAGAAGATTTGCATTCTGAGGCTTAAATCACAGTTGTCTAACAAGCCCCTTTAACATTGAGTTTCCGTGTAATTTAATATTTATATAAACATTATCAAGAAAGTTTAATGTTTCTTATTCTCAGTAATGTGGAATATTTAAAAACAGGTGTAATGAAAATAAAACCTTTCTGTCACTAAAGTAGTGTATTAATTATGCTTTACCAATAACGTTAAGAAAAGTCACGGAAATAAAGTATTCACATGTCTTTTTACAAGCTGTAAAGTGGGTTAAGGCGACTTTGAGTTATTAAAATGAGACATTTTTCTTTTAGTTTATTAAATCTGTGCTTCATATTTTTTAAACAATTAACTGGATTTTGATTTGTATTTTTTAATTTTTACATGGATTTATTATTAACAAAGTAGAAATTATAATTCTTTAAAATTGTAATCCGGCAACGCGCATGTTTTGTAACCGTTTATCTGTGTTCGTCCGTTTCTCACACTTGAACTTTTTCCGGTCCTTCCATCCGGAGCAAGTACCTTGTCATTCTAAGCGTATCGATCTACTGGTGCGAAAACAAATTTTCTGGATTCTTCTAGAACTTTCTAAGAGAATTTTTTTAAGTACATGTATGGAGGCGTTATGCAGATAAAACGCATTTTGCAGAGGGTTACAGCGTCCGTAGAAGTGAATAAAAAGCTCATTTGATTCTTTTAAACAAGATGAATCATTTTGAATTATTTTTAGCTTTATTTTTCTTTGATATTCGAAAAATCTAGAGAAACGTATTTTTCACGGTTTTAATGCACTTGTTGTAATTAAAATTTGTGAATTACTACACTGCTTATCCGGCATCGCGTGCATCGTTATGATTTGGTTCATCAGATTGATGAACTAAAACTAATTTCGTAATACAATCAACAATTTTTTATCTATTCTTTTTCATTCAACTTTTTTTACTATATTCATACATTACCTACTGATTTCTAATTAATAGTATATTGTGAAACGATGATGATATGATATGGATATCAATATGTGTATGTGAAGTATGTTATAAAACCAGGGTGGAATGAGAGAATATCGTTAATTTCATACAATATTACTACACGTTTTGTGGAGTTTCATATAGTACTTTTTCTGCAACGATTGATCGCTGTTAGAAGTTGAATACAGTTGTCGTTTCTCCCTTTTCTTATACTTTGGGCGATGTGAATTCCATGTTTGATTCACTCCATTCAACGTTTTAACATTTTGTCTTGTTGGTATTGTTTACTGTCTCCTACCTACCAATCGCGTCAAAACAACGGAATTTTTGTTAGAAAAAGAACAAATGACAAATTATCTCTCAATGCTTGGGTTGTAAACTCTGTGATTGGTCAAGTCCTTGCACTATAATGAATCTGTATCACAATGGCTATTATTGTGCAACGAGTTGCAGAAAACGAATATAAAAAGTATACATTCAGAGCAAACACATCGGTGAAACAGCCAGTAAAACGATTCATTTCATTTTGAACAAAAATTGATGTGTTTATAAAAATTTACCGTCGTCTAGAAAATTTTATTTTCTATATTTACTTAAGAAGAGTCGTTTTTTGTTTCAATTTTAATAACATTACAAATTGAAAATAATTTGTTCCACGGGAACGCAAATATTTTAACCCATTTTTATCTTACCATCATTATTGTTGTCTACCCTTTAATCCAGAATTTTTAACCAATAAAAAAGCACTGTAAGCAATTATATGAAAGAATTTGGTTGAGGAATTTGGGATAGTTATTCGAGCAAGTTGTACTAGCCAGATACCAAATTTATAACAAGAAGTGCTTTTAAAGCTAATTCAGGATAATTTTCTAGAATTTGGTTCATACGATGGTAATATTCATTTTCTGCTTGATCTGGAATCTTGCGTTCCCCAGGTTGCTAACCACAATCATCCATGTGTCAGAGAAGGGAATGATTTTGATGTTCAGTGAATCCCTGCTCTACCCTGCCCTGCTCCGTCCTTACCTACCCCTGATCCCCCGCCCAACGCCATGTCTCACCTCGCACGCCTCCATGCCCCGCTCCGCGTCACCTAGCCACACCACGCCCTGCCATGGCTTTTTGATTGATTGATTGATTGATTTTTTCGTGTTTCCGGGCACGTCAACTGCTTCGGTCATTAGTGCCGTTAGTGTAGTGCATGTTTTTTTTCAAGAGATGGCGGTGATCCGGCGCCGGCCTACCGTCGGCTAGTGGGGTTTCCCTCCTTACCAGGACTCTCCCACCAACGTGGCACCGCCCCAGCCGGGACGAGCTCTAAACTCTCCGGTCCCCCGGAATATGTAATAATGTAGTGCATGTTAGTGTGAGTGTGTAAGGGGAGAGAATAGGACAAGGAAGGGGAAGAACGCGCGGTCCGTTTGGTAGGGTACTGCTCCGGCATTCGCCTGGTATTGATCGGAGAAACCACGGAAAACTACCGATCAGAGCAGCCGGCCGCTAGAATTCTCTTCCAGACAGCCACTGAATTCGACCTAGCTGAAAAGCTAGTGTCGAAAATCCTGCCGCCGTGGGGAGTGTAACCTAGGACCTCCCGGTCAGAGGCGCTGCAGTGACATCAGTTGATGCACTGAGCAACCGCTCCCGGTATTCCTCTCGTCTGATTAATCGTTTCTGTGGATGCCTTCAATGAATTGCTGGGGCAGTAGGAGAGCAGGTTACGAAATTTGCGTGAACCTCTCTCTCTCTCTCTCTGTTTCTTTAGTCCCTACTTCCCATATTTAAACCCGGGCAATGAAATCTGGTCCTTCATTTACTCCCAAAGGACCACGAAAGGGATTTTTATTTTGTTTATTGTGCTTTCGAAATTGTTGCGGGGTAAAATCTGTTTGTCCCTGTTCTTTCCGTGGCAATCTTCCATTGAATGTTACTTCGGCGCAGGTATAGAAGACATTTCGAGCAGGCGCTTCTCATGGGTGTCCCTTGGAACGCCCGGGAGTGATCCTTTCAATCGCTGCTAGATATTATTTTCAGATAAATAATGTCCGACCTGTGTGTTTTAGAGATCGTCAGATCTCATTCGGACGGAAAATTACTGAAGGTATTTAATTTTGCCTGACATCGACCAGAATTATTTTATATGCCACAAGCGTGATACACCACCTGCAGCCCGCGATCGGCTTAGGTGTCTCGAGCATCAATTGATGTCACTTCGGTGGCTTTGACTGAGAGATCCTAGGGTTGGAGTCTCGACAGTGCCCAGTTTTTAGACACTAGCTAGATAGCTAGTGTCTAAAACCTGGCCATTATTGAGACTCCAACCCTAGCTAGAAAGCTAGTGTCTAAAACCTGGACATCAGTTGATGTCACTTCGGTGGCTTTGACTAGGAGATCCTAGGGTTGGAGTCTTGACAGTGCCCAGGTTTTAGACACTAGCTAGATGGCTTGGTCGTGTTCAGTCGATACCCAGAAGAGAATTCTAGCGACCGACTGCTTTGATTAGTAGTTTTTCGTTATCTCTCCTATCAACACCAGCCAAAGGCCAAGACCGTATCCTAACAAACGGGCGACAGACCGTGCGTGACCTTTCTTTCTTTTGCTTGTTCTGTGCTTATCCTTTACATACACACTCTTGGGATTGAACCCGCCAACTTGAGTTGTATAAACCTGTGTTCTAGTCATGAAGAGTCAGAAAACACTGCCGGGCCAAGGCCGAAGCAGTGTAGAAAGAAGACAACACGCTTTTGTCACCGAAAGAGTTTCGTGTCGCGCAGCACTTTCCCTGCCACTTAATCCATTTGGGTACGCATTGCGGTCTGAAGGTTGTTGAAAGTGGTGTGTCCGATGTTTGTCACTACGATGGACTCTGAGAAATTATGGTTTGTGTTGATTAGCTCAGGAAGGTCATTTGATAGTATCTCGCCCGGAAAAAGAACTTTTACTTCTGAAGTAACATTAGTTTACTGGTAATGGAGTGAGATGTAGCTTTTCACTGTTTTTTTTAACATTACAGGTTTCCGTTTATGGTGTTGAATATTGTATCTTATTCCCAGAATCATTTAGGTGAAAAGAAAGAAAATAAAAAACTCATGTATTTACTCAAGAAAAGTTGTTATTTACTAAACTTTATTAGTTGAATATTGACTCTCATTATTCACCTTTTTGTTAAGATACATACAATAACGTTGACATTTGTTCGTATTATTTCTGACATAATATCGAGGGAACCATTCAGTGTGAGTCTCTCTGCCTTAGAAAAACCAAGAAGAAAAAACTTCAATTTGTTCATTTTTGTTCATTTGTTTACATCTGTAATGGAGAAATTTAGAATATACTAATACGAGCCCTTGAAATAACTAGTCGTGCTACAACAACGCATTTTCGCATTATTTCTAAATTTGCAATTTTCGAAAATTCAGAGAGTTAAACGCAAATGAGACCCACGCCATTATTTAAGTGACCCTTCTTCTATCCGTGAAAATAAATTGTAGAACAAAATTGAGCGGTTTTTGAGAAAAAAATTGCATTACTTTGAAGCACAAATTACGGGAAAACTACTCGTTTCTTCAGACCTTTGTACATGTCCTTTTTTAAAGAGCTGATTTTTTAGAACAAACTTTGTATGATGCAAACATTTCTATCTTAAATTTTTGTAATTTTGAAATGTTAACTTTTTGCAGTTTTTGAAAATACGAAGAGTGCGCCGAAAGTGGGACTAGCGCCATATTTTTTTACCGATACATACGAAGAGAAAATTTCAAGACAAAATTTAGTGTTTTTTGTGGAAAAAATGGTTTGACAAAATTAAAAATTGCCTGTATTTCGCACAAAATTACTTATATTTTCGAAAAATTGAACATGACTTTATTTTAAGATGTGACTTTAATGAACAGATTTCATTAAGAAACAAGCTCTGTCTTGGAAGATGCTGAAAAATGCACTTTTGTAATTTTCGAAAAATCAGGGATTTTAACCAACATAAGGCCTTGCATCAGTCCCTTAAGCACCCTTTACGCTATACGAAGGCAAAGTTTAATAAAAAAATGGAGCCATATTTAAGAAACTTTTTAAATGTTGTGGCTTCATCTCCCTACCCTCAAAAATCAAAATATATCCTTGTGTTAGCACATCGGCGCCCAAAAATGATTCAAATTTGGCGCCGTACTTTGAAACCTATCATTATAACAATTCCTTGCCGTTATTTAACAGCATTTTTAAACGTCCCACGTCGGACTTATAATATTTTTTTCTCCAAAAACGGCGCGTTTGTTTCCAGAGGGAAAGAAAAAAAAACATCTTTCGCGGTAAACTCTTTGGAAGTACAAAAACAGTTGAGGAGCTGAACTGTTTTCGCAGAAGCCCGGTAGGCCACGCCAGGTATCTGAGACACTGTGAAGTATCAACATTTCAAATTTAAAAGTCCTCCAAATGAAGGCGCGATAGAATAGCATTATTTAAAAGGATAGTGGCCGACAATAAGAGTTTTTCTGTCGAAAACTCTCCATTTTACGGCGCACGATTACAATATTTGAACTTCTTACATTCGTAAGGGCAAGAAAGTTAAAACCATGCAGTCACAGACATGTGTTACAATTTGTGTTACCATGTTGTGTAGTTTATACTGTGTTCAATCCCTCTTTTTATAAAAAGTCTCCAAAATAAACTAGTAAAGCTATATCATTTATTTTATAATTTTTCTTGTTTGTTTTTGCTAATTTGCTTATCTATTTGTTTTAAAAATAATGATAAAATAATTATATACTTTTCAATACAAGTAGAATAATCAAACATATTAGGTTTGCAATATTCCATGGGTGAAGTTGAATCAGGAACCCTTATAAAATTCAACTTTTCTTTGTCTTAAACTATTATTGTCAGTATTTTATGAGACAGAATACTTTCTTTTTATGATGTCTCCAAGGTAAGCTATTACATTTTCTCACTTCCAAATACTAAACACAATTATCAGGAATGAATGCGAAATATCAAAGACATTATCACTATTTACTGTACTCCATACCTCCAGTAGTTCCTTTACTATTTTAATATCTTTTTATATTAAAAACACCCGTTTGAAAATTCTCATGAAATGTTATATTTTACAGAATTTTATTCTCCCATTCTACATTAGTACTACTACATTAGAATAAACATGTTTCTTTTCAATAGAGTTGATTTCTAGAAATATTTCATATTTTTCAAATACCATTATCTGCATTCGTTATTGTAAAACACACCTGCGGGAGTTTGTTCCTTTCATTACACATGGTACGTTTTAAGTTCACATTTACATGAACATCACTATGCCCGACCGAACAGTCTTTCTTTCTCTCGACGCCTTCAACATATTCCTCGGGCGTGACGCCTCCTTCGAGACAAGAAAAGACGATCGTGTTCCGTTCGAGGGAGTATTTGCATAAGATGCAAGCGTCAGGCCCCAATGCCGTGCGCAGAATACACCGAGTGGCACGCCATAATACACAGATGGCCCCGATGCAGTTGCCTTCCATCGCAGATCGCGAGATGCCACTTTTATGACGAGTGTGGCTAGTGCGGAGCGAAGAGATCAGAACAAAACGATTCTTTCGGACTAGAAAGAGAAGCCAAATGCGGCGAGAAGACTGGCATTCGTTTGTTCTTCAATGTTGTGTTAGAATAATACTAGTGCGTGCTGCGCTTCAGTCAAAAAGTGCTGCATTCCATAAAATGTTTAAGCGGTAACAAGTTGAATAAGTATTTATAAAAACTAACCAGCATGACAACTGAATGATTGTTTGATTAGTGATTCCGGGAGCGTCAGCGGCTAAGGTCATTTAGTCACGTAAGTGTAGAGGATGTTTTTATCGTGGGAGGTAGCGGTGATCTTACCCCGTCTTACACCCCTCGGTTTGTAGGTTTTCGCTTACCAGGTATTTCTCACCAGCAAGGCATCACCCCAGACGGGACAAACTCTAAGCTCCCGACTTCTCTCGGCATATATGGAAGTGTAGTGCATATAAAGGTAAGTGTGTGTAAATAAGTTCGAAGATAGGACAAGGAATAGGAAGGAAAGATCGCGCACTGTCCGTCGCCCGTTTGTTAGAATACTGCTCCAACATTTGCCTAACGTTCATCGGCGAAAACCACGAAGAGGGCTGAAACTATATGTCACATTTAGTTGTGAATGAAGCAATGATTTTATCAAACTTGTATATTAGTTACATTTATGAATTTTTTGTGAAACATATTTTCACACATATTTGCCTTATCATACTATTATCGTAAAATTAAATGAAATAATTTGATTTGTGAATTATGTAAAAATAAAAATGTCTGAGAACTTCAAGTAATTAGTATTTCCAGATGCATTTTCTTCTTTTCAAAAACACATCACTTATGAGTGAGTACAATCCACTTGCACCCTAGCGATGCCATACACATTTTTTAGTCTTAGTGTAAATATTTTTGCTGCGGTTTCGTTGAGGCAGAAGTAGGAAAAGAAACAAGTAAGAAAATGAAAAACAACTGCACGCGAATCATTTGCAATTTGTCAGTGTGTTTGGTCACTAATTGAATTTGAATGATATTGCATCAAGTTGCTTGATTTTGAATACTGTATCAACTCTTTTGAATTTTATACATTACATGTTTTGTAATTTATTTTACAAATAAATTAATATTTCAAGTGATCTATGTTTTCTTTACCTAATTTTTTTAATAGAAAAAAATTTCAAACTTTAAACAAATTAGAGCGTTTGCACGACATAAAAATGGAGAAACCTCATTTTGTCTAAGTCATTAACTTTCTTATAGTAAATTGGTAAAGAAATAAATACAAACATGACTCGCCAAAAGTAGATTTTTTAAATTTGGAAGCTTTCAGTGTTTTTCCTTCATTTTGTTTCCGATTGTTCAATTTGTTTCAAATTATACAACTGACTTTACATTCCAAGGATATTAGAAGTCATTTATATTCGGTTGAAATTAATTTCATTATAAATCTCTTATACAATTCATATAAAATTCATTTCAGATTGGTATATATTAAAGTAGTTTATTTCAAATTGGAGTTTTTTATTTCATCAAAAGGTGTGCAGAATTCTTCTGTACACCTGAACTTAAGTGATTAGTACTATGAAATCAAAGCAACGCTTGTATCATCACTATATTATGCGATGCAAACCAAAATTTCTGTTAACGAGATACTCAAGGCAAGGAAAAGGAGCAAGCAATGAATTCACGTATGCTTGGTTTCTGACTCTGCGCACGTACACTGAGGTCCACTGGACTTCAACATTTCAAATTCACACTGAGAGGACATTTCTGGCTTCACCCGCATACTGCTTTACGTAAATTTGGATTAAACCGTTAGCGTGCCCTCACCCTAAATACAGTCTCAGTTGGTGCCAATACTTCACCAAAGGTAAACGCTAATTCGTCAGTGGTGCAACTAGGGTCTTCAGAATCCTAGTGTAGCTTCTGATTGATCTGCACACAAATAATAAAATAGAAATAGTATTCTTCCTATAATGCTTTTCGGACGTGTCATTGGGAATTCATAACATTTTCGTTTCCTCTTCATTGTTGTTTGACGTGATTTTACAGTGTATTTATATTCATCCTGTTAAAATCTAAAGAAAGAGTTCACGTTGAAAAATGTGATATATTTTACTTTTTAAAGTTCATTTTGGTGTTATTTCTTCTTTTCATGTTTATTATATGAAAATAAAATTCAATAACACATTTTTCAATCACAAATAATTTTCTTAAACTTTTGCAACAATAAAAATATTTGAATTCCGTGAGACTCCGGTGTGCAGTTTATGTAACAAAAAATAAGTGTGCAGTTGCAGTGTTAAAACTCGACTGCCTTAAAGAGCATTATCCGAAAATGACGGCTCTTAAATTCCGTATTCTCGCCACTCCTAGACTTCGGGCGTCCGGTTCACAATCGTTGGTTGTCTGTCGTCCCGTCAGTGGGCGTAAAAAAATACCGAAGCAGGTAACAACATACGCTACAGAGGAATTCAATTATATCAACAGAAACGCTGAAAGTTACGCGCTCAAAACCGCTGATCCTCCGCGGCCTGCAGTACGACCTATCGCCCGGTCACCGTTAAAAAGTCGCGCGCGGGGTGGAGGGGAAGAAGGGGCAGGGAGGGGAAGAGGGGTGAGGGAGGGGTGGATGCTCCCCTCGGGGGGGGGGGGGAGACAGCAGCGGCGTCGGTGGCGTCGGCGCCGGCGTCGGGGCGGGCGCTGGCGCACGCGGGCGCTCGGGCCCGCTCGGGCCGCCCCGCCCCCTCGCCCCTCCCCCGCGGCCGAGCGGCGCGCGCCGCGCCGCGCCTCGCCGCGGTGAGCCGGCAGTGCGTGGCTGCCATCGGCGCACGCTGTACGGCCGCCGTCGTCCCCGCCGCCGCTCCGCTCCGATCCGTTCGGCTCGGCTCCGCGCCGTGTCATCGTAGTGTCGCTCGCTCGCCCCTCATCCCCCCCACCCCAGTCGGACGCCCCGCACGGGATCCGTTTTCGACAGCCCAGTGGTCTCCCCATCAG
Organism: Teleogryllus occipitalis; assembly: GCA_011170035.1. Classification (NCBI taxonomy): domain Eukaryota; kingdom Metazoa; phylum Arthropoda; class Insecta; order Orthoptera; family Gryllidae; genus Teleogryllus; species Teleogryllus occipitalis. The sequence goes on from BLKR01005199.1 coordinate 36,039, forward strand.
TGCCCGGCAGTGTTGACGCAGCATCTTGACTTGACCTCGCCGGACGTCATCGTCGCCGCCGCTGGTGTCTCCGCCCGCAGGCGCATCACCGGAAGACAACCACCTCCCATCACCCCACGCACCTTCGGACGAACCGACGCTTGACGTACTTTACCCGAATATATGTACGTACGCTCTCACCTTATAATTTTAATTCTTTCTGCAACTTTATGGCCGTCGTTTATATTTTAACGCTCAATGGCGCAAAGTTTCCTTGCGACCGTTTACTTTGCGTTAAGTGTTACGACTTACGAAACTTTGAATAGGTTCCATACTTTCTCGCTTTCATGTCACATAAATGTATATTAGAGATGAAGTTTCCAGCCTTTTTACTGTCATTCGGAAGGACGTTATTTTATTACGAATTTTCGTCAAATGTATTCGTAGATTTTACGATGTTTCCAAACAGCTCCCGTTTCTGTGATTTCATTTCGTGTTAAGGAAGGACAGAGAAGAATAGCAGCGCGGTATACTCTTATCGTGATTGCTCTCTTTGCCGTCCTGTGTGCAGCCGAAAAGTTCACAAAAAACGCCGTGTTGGGCATTAAGAAAGAAATAACCTTATCCATCAGTATTCTTCCCTTTTTTACGGCACGCAATTCATAGCGGTTTGATTTACAAGGCAAGACAGCTCGAGAGCGTATTTCTCTCGCGCTTGGGTGGCCAAGTGAAAGAACTTTCCGTAAAACTTTTAATAACATGAAATGCCGAGAGCCAGCAGCAGTACATATTTTGGTGTCCGAGGGTGTTACACTCGTATTTATCTTAATTATTTCTCGTTTATGTTTTTAATTGAAAGATATATCTGGCGTTTAATTACGAAGGCGTCGGACCATTCGTTTCCATTGAGAGTGCGCGGCGTTGCAAACTGTAGGCCGCGACCGCTGCGGGGGCAAGGCTCCGTCTTGATCCGTGCGGGGGAGGAGAGAAGGGAGAGGGTAGCAAACATTGCAGAGTATCGTAATTCAATAGCCAAGCATTCGTTGCTAATGCATTCAATAAAGGATGACAACTCGCCTGCTCAATGATGTTAAACTACTGCTAGGACACGTGCAGTTCTAGCTGTTTATTGAGAGAATTTGTTTTGCTAAATATTTTCAAGCATTCTTTCACATGTATGAATGTAATCTTCACATACGTGTTGAACACATCTTGACCTACCATAAAATATTTTATGATGGCATTGCTGCCTGTATGTTTCTTCTGGTAGTGCGACATTAACACATTCCGAATATTCGGGATATTAGTTGATATTGATGCTTACTTGAGAAGCTCTAATAATTTTACTTAATCCATATTTTCTCCAAAAAGTGTAAGTAGTACATTTGGCAGTTAAGGACTTTGAAAAGTTAGCCTTCATATTACTGAATCATCAGTCATAAATCTGCATGGGATTTGTAGGCAACGAGGTTTTGTTTTTATGGAAATAAACAAAATTAATTTCATAAGCTTGGTGAATATAATACATTGCCAATGACATATCCCTCCAGGCAATTACTAGTCAAAACAACCAAACAAAATTCTGAAAACCCCTGCTATATATAATGAAATGTAGCGAGAAAAGACATAGGGAATTACACGTAGCGGTATTTTTGGAGAATTAAACATTCAAAAGTTTTTTTTTTAATTCCCTGGAATATTCACGAAAAAACTTACATAAAATTTTGTAGAAATAATTTCTCATGAGGTAAATGAAACGTCTTTAATATTTTTATAAAATCGTATTGAAATTGTGTAAAAAGATCGTGAAAACATTTCAGGAGTACTTCTAATCTTATCGATTTCCCCTCTTAAATTAAGGTGCGAGTTAACTAGCGAAAATTAATTTCGGATTTTCTTCTTCTTTTTTTTTTTTGCTGCTCGCAATTTACACGTCGCGTAACGCTCATTTGGAGGTAATCCTTCCACCCGGCTATTTTCTCTTTTTTCCGCTTCGGAAGTGCAAGTTTTTCCGGGAGCTTCCTCGCGGCCGCGCACCCGCCGTCGACGACGTTGTGAAATTTTAACTTGGCCGGCAGAATTTCCAACGGATTTTCAGCGGCATAATCCAGGCTTACCTCGAAATTCACAGGTTGGAAGTCATAATCCCGGCGTGCGACTTAGTCCTGGGTTTTTCGAACTGGGAGGATTCCCAGATATCCCTCGGGATGCTCCCGGACGTAGCACGTCCGTCGACGGGGAGACGGGCACCGGTGCCCGCTGAGCGACGAAACGGGCGTGGGCGAGGCCCGGGAGACGCTGAACGGAACGTGAAGCGTTATGGTTGCAGAAAAGATGCGGCATGGGAAAACGAATCACCGGGCGTTACGGGGCGAATGTACAGCAGAAAGGACGGCGGATGTGGGGTGACAGTCACTGAGTTACGGGCGACCGGCGGCAAGCGACGGGCATTCGAAACGGGCGGCCAACGTTCCTCGGTGAATGTTCAACGACGAGACTAGCAGACGGCGGTCGGATTAAAATACATAGCGGCTAATGTTCAACTGTAATTTTTTCGCATATTTTGGTAGATTCCATGGAAATATCAAAGCCTTATTCGAGAGTCAATAGCATACTTATTTTAATCGGATCATAGTAGTTGAGAAGCTTAGAATGCGACGGACGTGTGTTGGTTGATGGATTCGCGACAAAAATCGTGGGCTGCTCACGTAGTGGGCGGACGTTTGATGACACATATTTGATTGAAACTGATACAGTGGAAACCAGTCGTAAACGTGCAACATAATACCTATAAGTGTACAGTGTACAGTGTACAGTGTACAGTGTACAGTGGTGACCTGGAGAATCCTTCAGTATCAACCAAGTGCCCTAGGTATTCCACTCAAACTGCAGTAGGCGTCTTTTGCAGTGTTCGGTGAGAGTTGGATGGCGCACGTTGTATGGAATGCGTCGTTGACCGGCGACTACCAGGACGTCGCGAGTAGAGCAGCGGCAAACGAATATCGGAGAGGGCGCGGTGAATGTACGGTGTGGTTAAAATAAAATGTGATTGATTCTTTTACGCCACATTCCATCACAAATATAGAGAGCCGGCGTATTTCATGTTTGTGTACCGTGAATGGTAGTTTCCATGGAAATAACATGGCGTATAAATATCGTTCTTATTGCATTGGGAACTTTCCAGGCGACGTGAGTAGTAGGAGAGGGGTGTGAATGACGTTAGATAAATGGGATTTCGCCTGCGGGCGTGGGCGGCGGAGGCGCGCGTTAGGCGGCGGGTGGCGGGCGCTGGGCCGAAGGCGCTGGACGGCGGGCGTTGGCGGGTTGGTGTCGGGCAGCTGATGGCTGGCGACGGCGTCGATGACAGGAAGTGGGTGACGAATGATAGGCAAAGGACGGTAAGGGTTAGACTATAAGGGAGGGAGTTAGGCGTCGGTTGACGGTGAACAAGCGTCGGGCGACGGGTAACGGGTGACGTGACGGGGACGGGTGCCGGGCAATGGGCGACGGGTGACGGGCAATGGGCGTGGGGCGACGGGTGACGGGCAATGGGCGTAGCGCATGGGGCGACGGGTTCCGGGCAATGGGCGACGGGTGACGGGCAATGAGCGTGGGCTGTGGGGTGCCGGGCAATGGGCGTGGGGCGACGGGTGCCGGGCAAAGGGAGACGGGTGACTGTCTCAATGGGCGTGGGGCGATGGGTGCCGAGCATTTGCGACGGGTGCCAGGCAAAGGGCGACGGGCAATGGGCGTGGGGCGACGGGTAACGGGCAATGGGCGGCGGGTAACGGGCAATAGGCGTGGGGCGATGGGTGCCGGGCAAAGGGCGACGGATGCCAGGCAATGGGCGACGGATGACGGGCAATGGGCGTGGGCGACGGGCATTGGACTTCGGGTGCCGCTCTCCGGCAGCGAATCGCCCACCGGGTGGAGCGGAGAGACTGAGAGAATTATCTCGGCCGACGCCAACTTTTAAACGGTACAAATGGTGCGGATAGAAGATAATTGCCCTAGTACAGCTTCGCGAAGTTACAGCGTGGGCGAGTGGGCGTGAATTCTCGTTTATTCGCGAGCGGTTTTTCGTTTTTAATTCACACACATTGCATTGTATTACGAAATTAAATAGATACAATTCTCCTTGCTTTTACAGAAATTGTTTTGTTGTATTTTAACTTTAAATTCAGATACTTTTGACAGGATGAAATCGTGACATGATTAGTTTCCTTTTCTTTGTCACCTACATTATAAAACACAATTCTTGTGATCCTAGATTAAAATAAAATAGTGTTATAAACTTCCACATTCATTGAATTTATATTACATTTAGCATTCTGTGCTTCAAATATTAAGCGTAAAAATATTCCCCCCGTTCTATAATAGTCTGGGTATAGTGATTATGAAAAGTTAGTATGTGAGAGAGAAAACATTTATAGTTACGGAAAAGAAAAAAAAAAAAATATTTCAGAAATCTTTTCGCTTACTAATAAAATGATGTCCCCAACATCAGAGTGGAGGCCGTGGCTGGAAATTTGAAGGAAAACTCCTTTGCAATTGCTTCAAATCGGTGAATTAAAGTAAAGAATGTGTTAATTATATCAATTACTTGTGATTATGGTACGATTGATGTACCGAAAAGCTATTAGATTGGTTATCAATCACGGTCACAAAGATATTATTGAAGCATTCAGCAACGCAGCATTTAAGAGATGAGATACCATTACTATTTAATTATTGTGGTTTTTATAGTTTCTCTAGGTCATGATCATGAGTAAATATTTTCCCTTAATTCATTATAAACTATGTTCTATCTTCATAACTGAAACTTCACTGTAAATCATTAATTGAGATGTTAGAAAATGTAAGGTTTGAATTTGCAGAATACATTTCGCACCCCGTGTCTCACAATTAATGCCATCAGTGTACAGTTAGGAAACATTGTTCTGTGAAAATTGATGTAAAAAATAGTGTGATCATGATCATTGAAATTGTGAATTTAAGAAATACTACTTGAGAGTAGTTTTTATACTAAATACGCTCCTTTAAGTGAGGATATTCCAAATTTAATTTCTAAGGATATTTCACTATTATATAAGTTATCAGTTATTTCAGGCTTGTGTATAACATTTAAACTAGTTAAAAGTATAGTATTGTAAATCTCCACTTATTTATGAAGAAATATGATATTCTTTGCTCAAAAGTTAATTAGTAAAAGTATTAAACCAATCTTCCCTTCGTTGTGAGAGCCGTGGTTTGTGCCGAAAAACTTGTACGAACGTATGGGGCGTATCGCATTCAATCGCCATTTAACTGTGATTTTAAAATCAAATTTTGCAATCATTAATTCGCCATTTCTCCCCAGTAATGTCATTGGGCTGGGGAAAATCTGAAAATCGAGATCAATTACCTGCATTACTTACTCCAACCTTGGACATGTATTACATTGTACTGACGTCATTTACATGACTCAAATACATTACGTTTACGATGTGTTGGAAGACAAAAGACATTTGCATTGACGTTGATGAGTCTTTTAAGTAATTTAAAATTATTACTTACTTTTATGTTTATATAGTTTTCAAATTTGTCAAACTGTATTTGGTCTTTTAGTTTAGCCAGAAAATAGTTTAGGATAACTGTTTTACATAAAATTACAAAATGATTGCAGTGATATGTAATAGCAATAGCAACGTTTCGGAAAAAACATGGATATTTTCCAAAATGTTGCTATTGCTATTATGTATCACATAAAATATATTGCAATCATATTGTAATTTGTATGTAAAAAAGTTACCCTAAACAATTTTCTGTCTTTAAAATAAATGACCAAATACAGTTTGACAAAGTTTTTAAGTAATTTACCTCTTAAATTTAGTCGCTTGCTTTCTAACAACTGCTAAACTTTATATATTTACACTCGATGTCTTGCGACAGGACGCAAGACACTTTTTCAATACACAATTATCTTTCTTTTTATAATCATGATCGATATTCTGTAATAAAACTGTTGAAACTCTGAAAGCAAGTGCAGAGAATCAATACTTTTTCCTACGATAAAGTAAACGCTTCTTGATGAAAAAAATGTCAGCGTATTGCTTATTATACTTTCCGAACTCTTTTCATAATTTTATTTAGTTTTAATTCTAATGAGTTCATAGATGTGCTCTTGGTTGTGATTACATAAAATGGAACCATGCTTACATACATGTGATCGTCTTATGAAAGTCTAACAATTCTCAGTTGACGAATTTTCTGAACTTCGGTTTTATTAATAGTCTTTTTCGTTTAGTTAATTAAATATGATCATTAATTACATGAAAAATCGTCGATTTTCTCTATGTTAATAACACGCATGCAATTACAAATTCACACCTACCAATCAAAATTCAGAAAGTGAGCGAAAGCGTGTAATTAAGAAACTATAACACAAACGTAGCGAAGGTATTTGCAGCTAGCCATGAATCATGAACAAAAACGTACATCACATATTACGTACCTACAACTTCACATAAATAACGAATTAATAAAATTAAATTGGGGAAGTAAACGTTAAGCTAGCTGACTTATGGAACAACATAAAATATCCAACGTGAATATATTAAATGTTTTACATATAAAACATTTGGTCTTAGTATTGCGAATGTAAAAAAAAGTAAACGTCAGTTGTGTTTACCAGTTCAAAAAAGTATGCTGTACCAAAACTGTCAGAAGTCACTAGTCCCCCCTCCCAATATTCTCTCTCATACCTTTTTTACTTTTCGTGGGAAGTAATGTTTTCATGTCTTTGTCAGCTTCTAATATTTTATCTGAATATGTTCAGTTCCTTCCATTATATATTTCGCAAATATTTCGTGGAAACAAAAACAATGCAAGGCCCTCTAAAATAGATCTTTCCCAGAAGTAATTCCCGCGACATAAAATGTATGCCGCAGATGGAAAAGATGTGCTAGAATTTTTTAAAATTTGAATTACTCGTAATGGAAACGAAAAAATATTGAACGTAACATGTGTATAAAGGAGGATAATATCACTCATGGTATATAAGAAAATTTGCACTTACGATCGCTCATTTTCTTGAACATACCATTCTTGCAATTATTCTCCTCTTTATAATTCGTTAATCACTAAACGTTCACGGAATGGAAAAAGTTGAGAAACGCAATAAATCTGTAAAAACTCCATATAAAAATACTCACCCCCAGAAGATCGCAGAACCCTCCTTATCTAACAATAGAGGGACAACAAAATTTCATGGAAAACGAACCACTGAAGGTCGAATGTTCGTGCCAGTCACTAATCAAACATTAGACCATTTACAGATTAACAATAGCTGATTGTAAACGTGAACGGAGTATTTAAATAATTATTTGTAAATAGTTAAAAGAGAAGTATTAAATAGTTGCTCTAGAAAAATTATGTTTACTAATAAAATTAGTCTCTGGCATGATTTTTCATTTTCACAAGTTGGCACTACCTAGTATAGATTAGATTGATTTCATTGACCGACTTTTATTTATTTCTGTATTGGATATTAGTCCACATTGTTTACATTGAATGTGAATTATTGTAAAATAGTTTGTGGTTGTGTGTGGAACAAAATTTGAAGGTAGAAGTTTTGTCTCCTACCCCAAGAGACGCAATGGTGACAATAGCATGATTTGTACCGCAGTACTTCTAGACCGAGCCAGTACTTCGGTTGCTACGAATTTTGCAACAGATATTTATCAATTATTTCTCAGAATGCCCGGTGAAGTATATTACCTTTAATACGATCTGATTCCTAAAAAAACTACTACGTATTGAAAGAAAAGCACTTTCACGGTATAACTTCTTCAATAACATATACCCGTGAAAGTTTTTCTATAAGAGCCTGTACTAATATAAACTTCTCTTATTCAAAAGTTAGGCCGGTAAGGGCCAATTGTTTTCTAATCATCTTAAAGAACAGAGATTTTGCTTTTATTTAAAGTTCTTTTTGGGGTACTTCACCATGGTCGATCTAACGAACATACTACCTTAAGTATATAAAGTTATTAAAATAATAAAAATGCATAGCCATATTCACGAAGCCTTTAACACTCCTATTTGAAATCGCAATATTAGTTAAAAAAATCAGAGTAAATAAACCTCAATTTATAAAGGAACACCCAAATATTAAAAATGTCAACACGGAAAATCGAAAACCTTCAAAAGATTTCAGATCGAAGAAGAAATAAAATTAAAAAATAATACAAGTGATGTCAACAACCAGTAAAAGCAAAATATAGATGTGAATGACAAATGTCATCGAAAATCTGTTTCAACATCATGTATAGATGTGAATGACATGTGTCATCGAAGGTCTGTTTTAACATAGGTAGGTTTTAGCCAAGCTTATTGTATGTCATATAATGTGTGCAATCTCTCTTAATATTGTAAATGTCCATTGGGTATTATTTATTGCAACATTTTGTATAACCATTATTAATCCATAAAATTACTGATATTTTCTATTTTATTAACCAAAAGCAACACAACCGCAGTCTCATTATCGTTCCGTACACGTTGTCGCAGCCATCCTCATTACCCCAACCAGCGTTTTCCTCCTCGTCGCCGACGCAGCCGTCATTGGTCCGTAGGTGTGCAAGTTCGCTGTACAAGCTCGTTGCGTCGCGGTGAATGCCTCAGATTCGCGCCCGGGACGGCGACGACGACTCGGGGGCGGCCAAGTTCTGGCAACTCGCTCGCAAGTTGCGTTTCCCTGGCGGGACGCGCGCTCGGCCGCTAGGGGGCGTCTCGGCGCCCGGCGTCGCCCTCGCCGCCCGCCGCCGCCGCTGACGCCGCTCGAGATGGAAACTCCGCGGCGGCGGTGACGTCTGCGAGTTCGCCGCGAAACGACGCCGCGCACGCCGCCATTGCGCCTCGTCTTCCAATGTACAGTCAGACATTCATTAACCCTCGTACCATGTCTGGGGTCTTTTTGAACCCCACAATCATTAATTTGTTAATAGTTTCCTGAATATTTGCAGGATAATTTTAGACTTCTAAACTTTCGGGCTCTCGTTAAGCAGGTACCAAACCATTTTCACTTTTTATTAGAGTTATTATTATTATTATTATTATTATTATTATTATTATTATTATTATTATTATATTTGTTACATGTCATTGGTTTGACCTAAGGTATAGTCATCAGTTTTCCCATTCTCATTTCAAACATGCATTTCAACAAACATTTCACTCATTACAAACATTTCATTTCACCTTTGCGTATCGTCTTCAAATGTATAGTCAGACATTTATTATACCTCGTATCATAGCTTGGGATCTTTTTGGACCCCACAATCATTAATTGGTTAATATTTTGCTGAATATTTGCAGGATAATTTCAGACTTCTACATTAGCTTTCGTGCTCTTATTTAAGCAGGTACGAAACCATTTTCACATTTTATTAAGAGTTACTATTTTTTCGTTTCATGTCACTGGTTTGACCTAAGGTATAGACCTTAATTTTCCCATTCTCATTTCGAACACATAGTCATGAACTTTAATAATGTGGTTGATACCGTCAATTTTTGTCTCACATTGAATTTATTGCCAAATAACTTTCACAAACTCTTATAAATATTTATCAAGCATTATGAATCAAAAATGGAGGCTACGAACGGTGGAGGTTATTCTTTTTATGAAATATTTAATATGAATAAATTATAATTATGTTATTTAAAATAACTTTTAAAAAGGTATTCTTACATAAAATCATTTATTTACGCCCAGTATCTTGTCACACAAATTCATGTTTACCACTTTCAATTCTCAGCAAACCTTGCGGTCCAAAAAGATCTCAGTTATAGTATTTGATATAAACAAGCAGATGGTACGAGGGTTAACCCTAGATTCACAACCTTTGCTTGCGATTATTTAGAACGAAGTCATTTTGACTCTCACATCAAGCATGACTACAAGTAAGATTTATTTAAGAAATACGACAAAAAAGAAACAATTATACGAATCACTTATTTGTATGTATGTAACAATACAAAAACTGAAAATACTCCAGAATAATATGTAAAAACTACTGCATTTGCTTACCACACATTCGAAAGTTCACGTTAAAAACAAGTTCATCTTGCGTAATCCAGATCTAAAGGGCTATCATCCGCGTCTGACGAAATTTCTTCCTCCACTACATCATGATCCATGATTCAACATCAGAAAAATCATCTTCCAATAGTTTGACCATATCGTCTCCATCTACCTATCTAGACCTTTTGAACTGCCTTGAAAAATATTTCGATTTAACCAACACAGAGTCAAAGTGTCTCCTAGGGTCTAATATACATCGTTTTAACATCGTTATAAAAAGAATGGGAACAGAAATTCCCAACTGTTCTCTACAAAGACGCATGAGTAACAACTAATGTAAGCACTGTCAGGTCGTTACTGCTTCACTATTGCACAACAATGAGTAACAAACATATTAATTACCACAGGAGTCAAAATTATTCCTGATTAGAAATCTAGGGTTAACATACACATGAAAAATTTGGGGATGTGCAGAAAATACCAATCTCAAAGAACTACAAATGCTACAAAAGAAATTCTTACATTTGTCAGTGAACGCCTCTTGGTTTATTCCTAACACGCAAATTGTAAAAACTCTGTTTTCAATAAAATAATGGATAAAGACACTTCCCTCATTTTACTCAAACCTTCAGTTTTTCCCTGCGTACCAAAATTTTATTCATAATTTAGGTTCCGCTTAATAGACCTCCCCTATCCGATATTGTAATGACTTCTTATCCTTCGTAATACGTCCAAAAAGAAAAGAACAACAGTTAACGCAAAAGTAACAAGCAATTAGAAAAATGCTAGTAGTTAGAGAACCTTCCCTATACACATCGAAAAACTTCTTTCTCGCACATTGGAAACATTATTAGTTATTATTTATTGAAATTACACAATATTGATTTCCAAAATAACGTATAAAAATGCTGTGTGTAATTAATTATGTTTGTAAAATGTTAAAACGTACTATTCTAAACCTTGGAAGACTTACAGAGATCAATGAATTAAAGAAACTAAAAAAATCGTCCTTGAGTGATCTTTGAAGGCGCTTGTCTCAACAGCTCAACGAGGCGGAGTCACTGTCTCCTGTTCGGAGATTCTGGTTCGTCATTTCACGATCTGATCGAAATAATGCAAGAGATATATTCATTGTGGAAAATGTTACTGCGAAAGTAATTAAAAAATAATTCAAATGGTATTTTAAATAATATTAGCTTTTTTAATCATGCACTCGCTACTGGCGAGGTCAACATTGTGCAACACAAGCTTAACTGCAACTTAAGCTAACGATTAGTTAACAGGTATTTCAGAAGTACACTAGTTAAAAACACAAATAAACGTAATCTAAATATCGAAAAGAATTTTCTAGGGGAGAACCTTGGGGTTATGCATCTTGGTTAGTTAAAATTTTGAGAAAGACTTCTATGGGAATTTATTTTAAATTTGAGGGCGAGTTGGATTTTTCGCTAGTTTGAAATAGGTATGCTGCTGGTATCTATCAAGTTTCGATAGAAGTTATGTGATAAATGTTCTGTTTGGTTTATTATTGTGATGTTTAATGAATGAAGGGATTCTCTTACTTATGAACCAGGAAGCATTTGTAATTAATGTGGAATATTGTTTTGAATTATTTGGAGTTTATTGGTGTTTGTAGGACCTGCGTTTGCATTATTTTAAAATACGGTCTCGTCTTTCTGAACGAGATTTTCTTTACAATAAGCTGCTACAAGTAGCTTGGGCATCATTTTCAGATACGTTGATTGGAACTCAAAACTTCATCGACGATAACATTCATTCGCATATTACATAGCGTAGTAGTTACGTAGTTTGCTAACCTGTGGGATTCGGATTCAAACCCTAGCATAAGAGGAAAGGATTATAATCTGGTCATGTTCTATTCAAGACGGTCCTAAGATATACTCAGAATTCTTTAGAAATGTGAGACAATACTTACTGGTTTTATTAACAAAAAATAGTAGTTAAAAATATCCGGCTGAAGCATGACGATTGCCACATTTTCACCCCACTCCGGATGTCGTAATAGGTCCTAGACATACTCGTTACATTAACTTATACAGGGCCATAGGAGTGAATAGTTACCGGGAAAATTGAAAATAGAGGTTTCCTAACCTTAAGCATCTGCACAACTAAAACTAGTTAGGATAAAAAATATTAAAAATGGCTGTTGTGAATGAAGGAGATTTTTAGAACGCGTATCGACTTATCTCTTCGGTGCGAATGGTTCTTGTGTTCGAATCCAATCCTGAGCATTGTCATTTATTTATGTGTGTGTCTGTTGTGTCGCAGTTAGCCTCCTGAAGACTGGTGATCAGGGAAGTTTTCAAGTGTATAGTTGTCTAAACCATGGTTTGAGATGCATTTCGCGGAGGCATACAAGGTTACGGGCTTCGCTTGAACATACATTTAGTGGAATCTGCTGTTAAAAACTACTTTAGACTATATATTAAATATTTAGTTTTCCTGAATGACAGACAAAATGGATAAAAATTGTTTTGGGGACGTTGTTGCTTATACGTTACTGAGAAATACCCTTCCTTCCACGATATTTAATCTTTGAAGCTCTCGATGTTATCTACAAGTAATTATACCAATCTTATGAAGGGAATTATTTCCACAGCTATTATTAATATTGCTATTTCTACGGTTGCCCTGCTATGCCCATAAATTCTCTCAATGTTAACATTAATTTATTAATTTTACTTTCAATTTAATCATCTGGTTACGACATATAACATTTTACTCCTTACCTGTTGCATGTGGAGTGTAATTATATAAAACATCACTATTCCTGGAAATTTTATTGATTAAAACCAATTATTGAATTGATGGCAACTAATATAAATTACCAGCTTTTCTCAACAATAAAATTTTAACACTTATACTTCTATATTTACCATTTCTAATGATCTCATGGATAATTACTTGCCTATGTACAAACATTAAAATACCGTACGGTTTTGAATATACTTCGTAAGCTTACTACAATGTCTTCTCAGATGACTTCTCGGTTGAATCAGCAGAATGTTGTCCGTGGAACGTCCTTGATATCCCTATTATCGCGTTCTTGCCTATCATTAAAATAAATTAAAAATGTTCCGGAATGTACTTGACGATTTGTTATTTAATAGGATTTAATAATTTCCATAAAATCAATACGCAGTTGCAATACAAGATCATCGCTTTCAATATCCTCTCCATACCTTTTGCATGTAATGTGTTTATGGCCGTGTCTTCCCATCAGAACAGCGCTATGACACTTAGCATTGAATTCCACACTTTGTTTATTGGTTGCCCTAACAAGGTATGTTCATTGATTTCCGAGCTTGCGTACAATTCCATTATTACTAACGCTGGTTGCCGAGTTTAGCATTTAAATTAAACCTGGGGTTCTTGGCTTATCACATTACATTAATTAAATGTTACGGACATATAATCTTGCTGTAATTCATGCTTGAGACTTCGTCAAATGACTTTGGAATCCAAAATGATGTTTGTGTTGACAGAAATATATTTATTTCATATTTATTACTTTTTTACTGTCGTGAAGCAATGTTCGCAAATTCATTTAGTATGTTTGTTTCTACTTTAGTTGACTGGCGAAAGTTATGTCTTAAAATAAAAAAATAAAAAAATTAAAATAACTATCTGATTTACAAAACAGACTCTCTTTAGGTAAACAGTAAAGCAGAAAACCTTTTGCAAAATACAAAATAAATCTCAAAATGTATTTCTTTACTTACTAAGTAAATGAAATAAAAATTTCACCTACTAATGATTTCAGTGTTTGACAACGCAACACACATTTTCAAATTTGTGAGTTATTTGGCAGTTCTGCTTGCTCAATTTCAAACGAAAATAAGCGATAGAGCCTTATTTTCCAGTACGTTTAGTCCAGACAAAGCTTTTCCTTTGTTTTGTTGATTAAATTACATTTTATTTATTTATTTATTTATTTATTTTTTATTATTAAATTACATTTTCGTGTTAGGAATGATTACACACCGTAAAAGACTTCCTGGGCGTTTAGAAGTGTTCTCCAAATCATAGAAAATTTGACTGCAGTACACCCTCTGTGCTCCGTTCAATGTTAGCAATGTTAGCTGAGCATGCAAGTCGTAACGTAAGGAGGGATGACGTCATCGTGAACATAAGTTACGCGACACGCGAACTACGCCCATCACGTGCAGTTCTGTTCTGGGTTCTGTCACGGCATTACAATGCCATTACTGACTCTTCCTCTTAATTTCTCATCTCGTGTAAAGTAATGTTGAGTGTAACAGTGAGAAAGGGAGGCATTAAATGCATTTGATGATGTTTCCTTAATAGTCGAGCGTCGAATCGCGAAAGGATATAAGCGTGGTAAATAAGATGTTTTGGTAAGTTTTTTACCTACGAAAAAAGATCTTTATTCTTGAGAATTTGCTCGACATACTGATACTTCTTCACCAGATACCTTCCGTATAATAATGTATGCAACAGTCGAAAGAATTGAAATACTTTACGGTAAGAAAAAAATTAGATACTTTCAGCTTTTTCTTGATAGAAGAACATAATTATGGAAAAAACTTGGAAAATCATTGGTTTAAAACTGAAGTAAATTGGCCAAACATGTATTAAATACACCATTTTTATTTGTTAAAATATATATTTCTCTTCAAATAGGAAGATGCCGCTGCAAAGTTTTGTAGTAGCACTTGGGTAGATAAAGAAAATGCCGATCTGGATTTTTAAATTATTCTATCACGTTTTGATGTAGAGTGTGCGAAAATTCTACGCCTGTGAGTGCATTACATTGGTATATTTTTATGCTTGTGTTATATATCCATTAAATCAGTGCGTCTAAACCTATGTAAATTCGCCATTCACATAATTATCAGCATCCATACAACTTCTATTTTTGTCAATTAGACTTCTTTTCTCACTTTTTAAACTTCCTTTTCTTACTTTTTAAAATTTTTATCATCGTTTTTATTTTCCTTACTCAATGATCTATTTGGTTCTTTCCTGCTTTCACTCTTCATCATCCACTTCTGTTCAATTCCTTTTCTTCCATTTTTCTTTGCATTGTCTTTGCTTCTCTTTGCTATCTTTTCCTCTATCGATAATATAAACCTCTGTCTTTCATATTTACGCTTCATATTTCATTTTGTTTTCTTCCTTCGCTTTTCATTTTGTTCCTGCTCCCTTCGCCTTCTCCTCCTGCCCACGATGACTTCACCTCCTTTGCCTTTTTTCCGCTCTCTCTGCCTTGCCCTTGCGCTCCCTTTGCCTTCACTTACCGTTTCCTCTGCCTTCTCCTCCCACTACATCTGCTTTCTCGTTCTGCCCTCTGCCTTCTCATTCAGCTCCCTCTGCATTCTCCCTTCACCTTGTCCTCTCGCTCCCTCTGCCTTCTCTTCATGCTCCCTCTGCCTTCTCCTTCCACTCCATCTGCCTTCTCATACAGCTCTCTGCCTTCTCCCCCCACCTGATCCTCTCGCTCCCTCTGTCTTCTCTTCACGCTCTCTCCATCTTCTCCTCCCGCTCCCTCAGCCGTCTCCTTCTGTCTTTTCCTTCCCCTCCCTCTGCCATCTCCTCCCACTCCCTCTGACCTCCTTGATCTCCCTCTACCTTCTCTATTCTTTTCCGCTGGCCACTTCCTCCCGCAGCATTCTTCTACCGCGGAGACCACAAGTCCTCGCTCTCTTCAGGCAAGATTCCTTGGGCCTCACCCCTCCCCCCGCCCGCTTTATTGCCCGAGGTCTTCCTCCTCTTGCGTCGTCGTCGTCGCCGCCGTCGTTTATGCGTGGGCGCCGGGCCCGAGGACTGGGACCGCGGGTTGGAATATCAAAGCCTTGACTCCCACCCCGCACCTCACCACCCCGCCCCGCCCACAGCCCGCCCCGCCCCCACCCCACCCGCTCCGCCCCGCCCCGCCCCACCCCACCCCCCACCACGCCCCACCCTTTCCCCACCACACCCGTCCCGCCCCACCCTGCCCCGCCCTGCCCTGCTCCTCGGTCCCGCCCCGCCCCGTCCGGCCCCGTCCTGCCCCATCCCGCCCCGTCCCGCTGCGCTCTCCCCCGCCCCGCTCCACCCAACCCCGCCCCGCTCCTCCCCGCCTTGCTCTTTCCCGTCTCGCTCCTCCCCTGCCCGCTCCTCCCCGCCCCGCTCCTCCCCGCCCCGCTCCTCCCTGCTCAATTCTGCCCCGCCCCGCCCCGCCCCGCCCCGCCCCGCCCCGTCCCGCGCCGCGCCGCTCCGTCCCGCGCCGCGCTGCCCCGCCCCGCCACCCCGCCCCGTTTACGAGTGCGCGCGGACGTTATAGAAAAATAATGCAGTCGCGTGGCGGCGCCGCGGTCGCCTGTTGTTTTATGCCACGTGCCGCCGCCTGGGCAGGATGCGACGCGACCGTCTTTTATTGGGAGGTGCGATGCTCGCTTGTATTTGTGGACGTATTCGCGATTGTATTCTTTTCTCGTGACGCGGTTACAATGCCAGGGGATTCAGTGTTGACTGGAATGACAATCTTGAGATTAAATTGAAGGACACTCTTCAATTATGTTACTAATTTTTGTAATATTTTTAGGCCAGAGGAAAATTAAATTTGAATCAATTAAGATGTTTCTCAATTATGTACACACTTTCTGTTGCATTCTATGCACATACTGTTTTTTTTTCTGTGCGCGTTTGTACATCATTTGTTTAATCGTTTTGATGATGAAATTCGAAGATATTTGTTTCGAATGAGTTAAATGTGGGTTATCGTTTTGTTGCTGTGATTACTTGAGTTTTATAAGAAATGTTATGGACCATGGACAGAATATTGTAGCAGACGCAACCACATTATCTGCTTAAATGGTTTAAAAAATTAGTAATAGCTTTCCTTAGTAAACTGGTTGAGTATATTTAAAAAATTATTGACGGCTGAAAGAACTTTCACTGGGAAATATCTACTTTAGTAATGTTACACACACTGTAAAGGTTTTTTCACCCCTTGCAGGACTTTGGCAATTGGGTGCTTGAACAAGTAACCCATTTCAGGAACTTTCTGGATAATATGAAGTTATGGATGATTATTTTGTTGATTATGAAGAATAGGAGGCGATGTACCTTTAGCATATAAGCCACACATAAAGGACTGCAATAATACTGTCTAGCGAAGTATGCGAACCCACATCACTACCGAATAGCAACTTCCTCTAGAATGATTTAGGTTCATTTTAGTAGTGCTTACGTTACAAAATAAAAAAAGTGTAAATAAATATTTTGGAAATATAAAATTGTATTAAAATATGAAGAATATTATTTCTTCGTGTGATTTTACGATATTATTAATATGTAACCAGTACTATTTATACCATACACATAAAAAAGATTATTCCTCTCCAGGCATAAAAATATCAATTCTAACCCAAATATACCGGCACGTTGTGTACTTTTTACTTTTTAATGGAATTCCTCTTCCGTCAATCCGCACATTTATGCCAAGTTTGATGTAAATAAAACATGAGTTTGCTGTATGGTAAATTTCAAAACTTATTGAAACCGATTTAATATCCAGATTTTGTTTGCAATGAAGCATTCATAAATGTTCATGTTGGTAATGAATTTATGAAAATTTAATTTCGTTCTGGTTGATGTTAAATGCAGGTATCGTAATATAATTAGTCGTATTAGTTATTCTACATAATATATGTAGATTGACTGGATTAAAACAATCAACTAAGAGTAAAATTCCACCAACGGCTGTGCACATGTATCGTTTTTAAACATTTTTGTTTGTGATAAACGATTAAAAACTAGTAAAACTGAAAAAATTGAGCAAAGACAATTTTATTAATTACTAGTATGTTTTTTGATATTTGAAAAAAAAGGAGATCGCCAATGAGTGCATTTAAAAATACTTGTTATAATACATAGTAAATGTCCAGAAATTTATTTAAACACCATTTAATGCATTTTGATTTATTCTTTTATAAATGTATGCAATTCTTTGTAGACATTTATGTGTGATTGACGCAAAAGTTGAGAGAAGTAGTCAACAAAAATCAAAAAAATGGTACGCTAATAGTCTCTTGAACTCAAGACATATAGCAACCATGATCGGAATTTTGAAATCATTTACTCAAATTTGCTCAGTAACTGATATTATTATTGTATCAAAAGTGTACATTTAATACGAGCACATCTTTCCGTAAAGATTTTAATTCTAAATTAAAGATAAAACCCCGCCCCCATTCTATTTCGGCCAATGCGTTCATTCCAGTAAGCCTACATCGAACCGCTTCTCCTTGTATCTCCCACCAACGGGGCACCGCCTCAGCCGACACACCTAAGTTCCCTACCGGTCTCCCGGTATGTGTGAAAGTGTAGTGCATGTAAGTGTGTGTGTGTAAGGGGAGGGGATAGAAAAAAGGAAGAGGGAAATATCGCGCGCGGTTCGTGGCCCGTTTGTTAGGGTACTGCTCAGGTATTCGGCTGGTGTTGATCGGAGAAACCACAGAAAACTACCTATAAGAGCAGGCGGTTGCTAGAATTCTCCTCCAGACAGCGAGTGAATTCACCTAGCTCTCTATCTGGTGTCGAAAATTCTGCCACCGTCCGGAGTTGAACCTAGGACCTCCCGGTCATAGGCACTGCAGTGACATCAGTTGATGTCCTGAGACACCTCTCCCAGTCTGGTTCACTAAATTATTGCGAGTTGGAAATGAGCAGACACGGGAGGTGTCCGAAATCCTCGGTCAAGCACAGTCTCTTTTCGACTCGTGCTTTCAGTCGAATACATCGCCCTACGCCTAACCGCTTCGCCGTGTACCCTCGCACTGTGTGGCTTGCGGTAGCTTCCGGGCCGCCTGCTCTCGCGAGGTCGAACCCGCGCTCCTTGGTTTACGGCCCCCTCCGTCTGCACCCCTCCCCCTCCCCCACCCGTTCTCCCGTGGGGGGCCATTCCGTGCACGCGTGTGGCGGAGCGAGCCCGCGCTCGATAACCAAGCGGGCGTTTGCCCTAAGTGCCGTTTCGCCCCGGAGGCCTGCCTCAATGAGCCATCGATCTTAAGGGTGTCTCGCTGCACTCGTACACTTGGCGGACGGCGGCGCTTGATCCACTCACACACACACTCGAAACACTTGAGGCGAGGGGGCGGGGCGCGGGTACCGCCGGAAGAAGTCGGGAGGAAAAATGAGGTCGAAAACCGCGTGACAAAACAGGGTGGTGTGGCTATAAATAGGTGCCGTGGTTAAAGGTGAGTGCTTTGGCGGTGTCGGGGAAACGCTAGAAGGTTAGGTTCGATTTCCTGCTAGAGTATTTTTGAGGGGTGGGTTGAAGGCGAGAGGTCGTAATAGACTAGTCTGACTACAAGGCGTTTCTCACGTTGAATGCATTATTCACGTTGTTCGAATATGAAGTAGACCCTTATGTTTCCATATTTTTAGTGAAATAGTGTGAAGGTTCAGCTTGATTCAAAGTTAGGATAATACATAACACTAGCCTTGGTTTTGTACATATAATGTTCTGCGGGTAATGTCATGTCTACAGCATTGTCCCAAAATGCTTTACATTGTCCTTAAGTCTGAAGTATACTACATTAAATATAATATATGTTGACTCCTGTTCTCCTATAATGATTAATCTCGTAAAGTTAATTTTTTTTATATATTTGAAAAAAAAATTTGTTTTTTTCTGATGGTTAGGTTTGGTTTACGATATTGCTTCGTGAGATGTTTTGTTCAAGATGAGGTGCCAAAATACCGAAGCACTGTGCGGTATTTGGTATATTTATTGCTTTCTTTACTTTGTTATCCATAAAAATATTTATATTGCGATACAATTAATTGTGTAACGACTGTAAAGCACAGATGAACGGAGAAATCTGCTGTTCACATACTTATCTTTTCTTGAAACTTTAGTTTTTCGTTACGGCATGTGTGGTAGATTAGTTCTCAGAGCAAAATTTGCAAGGCGAAAAGCATTTTAACTTAGAAGGTCCCTCTCGTTTTCGTATGCTAACGTAATTAGAAATGTCAACCTAATCCTCATTTTCCCGAGAAGTTCCAATTCCCAAAAATTTTACAAATGTAAATTCCCAAATCTCGCAGAGAACAAACGCTGCTTGTAATGTTCCTACCCAAAACTCCTAAGGTCCCTTTACTCCATCCCCGCCTTTCTTCAATACTTCCGATCTTTCACTCATCATTAATGCGGTAATGCTGCATTTACGTTTTATTATGTTGTTAGTAACCAGGTTGCTATGAGAAACATAAATGTTGCTTAAGCAACATTGTATATACGAAGTTTGAAATACAACACGCTATTCAGTGCCAGTGATTTAATTAAATATTCTAAATAAAACATGGTACAGTCGAATTAAAAGAACCAGTATGGAATTAAAAAAGCCAGAAATATTGTAATTATCAGCGCATACGGCTGAAAATTTTAAAATATTTAATGAAAATGTTCAAAACTATTTAACATGTGAAACGAAGAAAAAGTCGCCTACTGTTAAAGTTGCACGTTTAAAAAATTTACACGGAAATGAAACACGATCAAAAGTAGGGCTATGATAGTGTGCAAATTTACAGTTACTCGTAACTTCTAGCCACTATCTATTATAGTACATAATTAAAACAAATACTCATCTGTAAATTGGTAACCCCACTGATGTGGTTAAATTTAAAAAAATATTCTTGTTTAAGCAACATTTATATTGCTCATAGCAACCTGGTTACTAACAACATAATTAAACGTAAATACTAAACATTTTAAAACAAATGCTCTAATCCCTATTCAATCCTGAATAAAATGTGTCTTCAATGGTTTATTAATTCCTACAATTCGTACTTTCCGGCTCATGGATAAAAACAAACTTAACAATTTAATTCAATTAAACTGAAATACCAATGGCATCACGGCCAAAAAAGATGATTGAAGATTCCCCCCCACCACCACCACCACCACCACCGTCCACCACCGCCGTCCACCACCACCACTTCCACCGTCCACCACCACCTACACCACCACCACTACCACTGTCCACCACTGTTCACCACCACCACCGTCCACCACCACCACCACCGCCGTCCACCACCACCACCGCCGTCCACCACCACCACCGCCGTCCACCGCCGCCGTCCACCACCGCCGTCCACCACCACCACCACCACCACCACCACCACCACCAACACCACCACCACCACCGCCGCCGCCGTCCACCACCACCACCGCCGTCCACCACCACCACCACCACCACCGCCGTCCACCACCACCACCGTCCACCTCCACCGCCGTCCACCACCGTCCACTACCACCAACGTCCACTACCACCAACGTCCACTACCACCAACGTCCACTACCACCAACGTCCACTACCACCAACGTCCACTACCACCAACGTCCACTACCACCAACGTCCACTACCACGAACGTCCACTACCACGAACGTCCACTACCACCAACGTCCACTACCACCACCGTCCACTACCACCACCGTCCACTACCACCGCCGTCCACTACCACCGCCGTCCACCAATTCCGCCGTCCGCCAATTCCGCCGTCCACCACCACCGCCGTCCACCACCACCGCCGTCCACCACCACCGCCGTCGTCACTACCACCACCACCACCACCACCCCAACACCACCACCACCAACAACAACAACAGTAACAATAAGAACCCTAACGGCATCATTACGGCCGCTGCTACACGTGCCTTCCGCTCGCACGGCGTGCAGCGCCTACCCTCTCCCCCCTCCCCCCTCTCCCACCCCCGCCACCCCGCCCATATCCGGCCCGCGTGCTCCCATCAATTACATATCGGTGCACGTGTTGCCCGCGTTGCGAATTTTGAATCGGTTTTGAATGCATTTGGGACCCGCGCCGCGCCGCGCCGTGCCGAGCCGGGCCGCGTCCTGCAGCCGCGCCGGCTTCCGCGAATCCGCATGGAACCGTGCACCTTCGCCAGTGGATGTGCGGCGGCAACCGAATTATTCAATCTAATATGCTTATGACAGGGACTGTGTACACGCTGAAATTCGGCCGTGTTACCGAATTAAAATTTATCGGCATTCGATAACACGCGGAGCGGTCTGGGGCGAACGTGAACGTTCAGGTTCGTTGGGGCGCTGGACTTCAGTTGCAAGGGGCGCGTAGATACAAGGGGGTGTCTTGGTGACATTGTATAAAATTATTTAATATAGAGCGCGTGGCCTTTACATGTTTTGAATGCGTTGTTGTCTGCCCCAATCCCAAACTGTAATTCAAAATGTCACATTGGTTACCGAAATATATTTTTCATTCTTTTTAATCGTTTATATTAATTTTTATTATATTTACATCATACCTGTCTTGAATAAAATTCTACATGTTATATTTTAAAAATCATCAATAGCAAATAGATAAATGCTAACATTTGAAATAGTTAATTAACAGACAATTAAATTTCTAATTAACTTTTTTACCTGCAATTTATCTGATAATATCAAGACTAATGACCATTGTACTTTGTTTCCACACCCTGAAAAATGGTAAACCAACTCAACAGACAAAATGAAATTTGGAAAAAAAGAAACACGTAAAACATACGACTTCATATATTCAATCCTTTTGCGTTCGTTGTTAACGTGCTTAAAGTGTCTGTGTTTATAAACACGAAGTACTAACCAACTACGAAGATTTCAACGGAAAAACTACCAATCAGAGTAGCCGAACGGTAGAATTCTCATTCAGACAGCGGCTGAGTTCGACCTAGCTATATAGCTAATATTGAAAATTCAGTCACCGTCGGGACTCTAATCTTAGAACATCCCCATGAAAGGCACAGTTGTGATATTAGTTGGTGCCTGAGCCACCACAACCGATCGGGATCGGAAGCGGGTGTGTTCGGAGGCGGGTTTCGGCCGGGTATCGTGGAAGGGGTGTTGTCGGGCGGGGTTGTCGTTGGGCGGAGGTGTTGTTAGGTAGGGTGTTTCGTCGGGCAGGGTGTTTCGTCGGGCAGGGTGTTTCGTCGGACAGGGTGTTTCGTCGGACAGGGTGTTTCGTCGGGCAGGGTGTTTCGTCGGGCAGGGTGTTTCGTCGGGCAGGTGTTTCGTCGGGCAGGGTGTTTCGTCGGGCAGGTGTTTCGTCGGGCAGGTGTTTCGTCGGGCAGGTGTTTCGTCGGGCAGGTGTTTCGTCGGGCAGGTGTTTCGTCGGGTGGGGGAGTGTCGTCGGGCGGGGGAGTGTGTCGTCGGGCGGGGTAGTGTGTCGTCGGAGTGGGCTGTGGGCGATGCGCAGTTCGCGTGGGCGTCGCCGTGGTGGGCGATGTGTATCTGGCGGCGGCAGAGAGCGTCGACAGCGCGTAATGTGCGCGATAAGGTCGCGTGGATGGCGGCGGCGGTGGCGTTTAGGTCGCGTCGGCCCCAACGACCGGCACGCGGCCAGCTCTGCAGCCAAGCCGCTGGGGCACAGAGGAGTAACTGGGTTTTACGCCCCCAAGGACTCTTATCTCATTCTAAAAATCCCTAATAATCTTCGACAAAGGTTAGTGTAGTTTACTGTTGTGACTCCATCTGTTCCAATGGCGACCTGAGTGTCGTTTTTCCAAGTCTGTGAGCATAGATTGGCGGCCATACTTTCCACATAAAAGAAATGGGTGACCTGGTTGTTTTAAATTTCTTTTAATGCTGTCTCTTTACGCAATTTTACATTTATTGTTGCAAACTTTTGTATAGTCTTAGATTATATATACCTGCAATAGCCTTTCACCGGGTTGTATTTCCCGTTTTTGTTGGCTGGTTAAGGGAGAACATTGCCACCTGAAAATTGACCCGGAGTTGGGAGAGTTTCATAAAGTATACGGTACATTAAACAATGACTTTTAAGTTTAATTTCTTGGTGTCATACCGCATGGAATACTTATAGATGCATGCTTGTATGAAATGCGTGTCTGGTAGAATCCATTTATCAATTTAAAAAGAATATCTTCCAAATTTTCAAAACCAATTCTATTCGCGATGTTTAAATTTACAAATATTCAAAATTTCCCATGTATTTAAAGAACTAATTGCTCTAGGATTTTATTACTCTGATACAAATAATTTAAAATATTAGAAACTTCATCTATGTTTTTGTTCATTATTTTCATATGCTGGATATCTCAAAAGTATATTGACTGATATTTTGCATTAAATAAATATTCTTCATATTATTAACCAGTTTCAGCTATCATTTCGAAACTTTTCTGAGCGTTTTTAAAAAGAGGCTGTAAATATTACATATATTCGTGGCAAATATAGAAGTTAAAACCACAATATACGTAGTTATAACCCGAGTAAATAATATGACGCTGATAAACTTCTGTTTGAACTATTGTAATTCACTTGAAATGCGTTACCTAAGGCTAATTACATAAAATGCAATCGACACATGGGACAACAACGTCCCACGAAGAAAACGACAATCCCTCACAGTGTTAATGCTCATATTCAGAAGACATACGTTCCCCGAGCAATCATTTTGCTGAAACTCTTGGAAATGCATAATGCTTTCTCTGACCTGGTTTCCCCGTCGGTTTGCAAGAGGTGTCACAATTGTTGTCACACGCAGCAGCATGCTGTCAAGGCAGCAACAGGCTGTCCCGCTCTTCTTCGCAATCCCTTAACAATCACATGCCAGTGCCAATCCAGTAAGCGGAAAACCCAACGGAGGAGGGGAATGTCAATGGCAGAGACCAGGATACATAACTGTGGCGAGCCGTCATTGCAACATCGCACCAAGCTCAGACCATTCCTGAAGCGAGCGACTTGCAACGACCCAACATTCTGGCAGCAAACTCTAAAAAGGGCTGCCGAATGTAGTCAAGGCTCAATGCAGCCAGCTGGAGATATTAAATTTAACTTGATCTTTCTCTTAGCCAGCTTCCCCTTCTCTTCAATCTTTTTTACGTATGAATCACCACAGTACTCAAAGAGACACGCCCCCCTAGGAATACGCTGGTTTGTCAGTTTCCAAATGTGGCACATCACATTGGTAGTACATAATTGAAATATATTTTCATAAATTTAACTACAAGTGTTACAATATGTATTTAACAATACATTAAAATCATTTTCTAAAATAGCGTGTTAAATTATTTCGGTTTTGAGTTATTGCAAGGGCCTATACTATTTTAATCAATTTCTGTTCTTGCGGTTCTTTTTGCGGGGACGCAAGGGACACATCGTTTACACGAATGCTTCGTCCCACCTTGATTATCATACTCGTGTTGCAGAAAGGTTCTCTATATATTGACAAGTGCTGAAATACGACTTTTAACGTGTGTACAGGGAGGACTGACTATAAAATTACACCGTAGTTTCAACAAAGCTATTATGCATAGCAACGATTTTGAAAATTGTTTTGTGAATATTCGATAACCGTTGAATAACGAAACTAGCGATTAGAGCAATGAAATAAATATATGAAATAAAAGGTCCAAACAACTAAACAGGAAAGAATTGTCTAAGTAATGATGGAGGAATAAACTTGGCTGAGGTTCTTTGTTGACTTCCCCCCCTCAGGGTATGCAACTATTAAAGTTGCTCAATAGAACTTTTTAAAAGACGTGACATTTCGGTGATTGTCGGTTTTGATTGATTGATTGAGGATTCCGGGTGCTTGCACTGCTAAGGTACTTAGTATGGCGTCATGGAGAAAAGCACACAGACATTTACAAGTATGTACAAGTTTATTTACATGTATATACAATAACCAACTTCTATTCCGAAACTACACACTTTCGAGTATGTGGATACCCCACATAGCTAGGGAGGCCCAGCCTCCTCTGACGCTACTCCCGCGCCACTACCGTGACCTCGTCACCCGTGCAATAGGCACGACACGCTTCAACCTGGGCGTAAAGTTTCCAGAAAAAAACCGTGTGAGCTCGTCGGCTCGATTTTATACCAGAGTGTAGCCGTCACGTGACCGTCCTAGGTGTAGGAGGGAGGCTGGCGTCTACCACGTGACCTTCCCGGTCAAGCTGGCGTCCCCTTTGTCTAAATGTATCCCAACGCCGGGGCGCCAAGCTATTCAGCTCGCAGGTATGCGATACTTCCGCTCCTCCTCCCACCCACGGCCGCCAACGTGACGCTACCTTAGTCTCGTGAGTGTAGTGCATGCGTATTCCTCGAGAGGTAGCAGAGATCTACCTCCGGTAGACGGTGAGATCCGACGCCGAACTACTGACGGCTAACGGGGTTTTTCCTCAACCATGTATCTCCTACCCATGGGGCACCTCCCCAGTCAGAACAAGTTCTAAACTCCCAAGCTGTTTCCTGGCATGTGTGGTAGTGAAGAGCATGTGTAAGTGTGTGTAAGTAAGGGATGAGGATAGAAGGAAGAGGGAGGAAATTTCGCGTGTAGTCCGTGGCCCGTTTGTTAGGGTACTGCTTCAGCATTCGCCTGGTGTTGATAGGAGAAACCACGGAAAACTACCGATCAGAGCAGGCGGCCGCTAGAATTCTCCCCCAGACAGCGATTGAACTCGAGTTATCTATCTAGCTAGTGGTGAAAATCTTACCGCCGTGCCGTCGGGACTCGAACCTTGGACCTCCCGGTCAGAGGCACTGCAGTGACATCAGCTGATGCCCTGAGCCACCTCTCTCGCTGTGATTGTTGGAGTTCTCTGTATTTCAGCATCAGCAAGATGTCTTATGAGTTCCATAGACTTTGTTTTAAGAAATAAAGGCTCATATTGACTTCATTAGATGGTCGTTCTACACCAAATGTTTTGATAGCTTTTTGTTTTGAACAATGATGTAACAGTCTCCGTGACCCGCCCTTTTGTCGCACCCTTAGACTCTACGTGTTTACACGAGCAACACTACACAGATTTAAAGTGTAGTTTAATACATCTTAACCGTTAGACTGCTATGTGTAAAAAATGGAAACAGTTTCTTCTGGCCAGGCAAAGTAATAATGTGTGTAATTTTGATGCACACACTGTTGTCTTGTTGGAAGTCCGTGTATACCCTCTTTCCTAGGATGAAGGGTCGACTAGGTTTCTCTCTGAGTGTAACGTAATGTAATTAGCATTTTTAATGTTTTTCACTAGATGAAAGTAACGATGCATTACGAATATTTCCTTTGTAGTGAAATTATGTTACGTAGAGAATTTACAAAACGGTGTAACCTTGAGGTAAAATGTATGTGACTCGATTGTCACTGTTATAAGCGTAATTGCGTTATAAAAGTAAAGAACCTTCAGTTCACATGTTGTGTTATATTTTTATGTTTGCATACTTTCTTACTCAGTCTTTCTTACCCTTTTCGTAAATAATTATATATCTACCAATTTAGCTGTGAAAATTATTTCTTGATTAAAGAGATACAGCGTTGTGTATAAATGGAAATACACGAGGCCTCCTGGTGTAAGTTTAAGAAAAATCACATCTCCACGTCACGTATAGCCATGTGAGTCATACTCAAATTTCGAATTGATTAGGATGCAAATAAAGAAATCTTTCAATTTATTTTTACGGACAACAAATAAAGCGAAAAACGAATGGCCTGTAACGGTAATTTTGAGATTGACATACGTGACAGTCAAAAGGTTTATAAAAGGAATACCAATCAATTTGAGACAAAAATAAAGTAAATGATTCGAATAATTTAGTAAAAGGACGGCTTAGTACGACCAGAAATAATTTAAATAGAAAATTCAATGCTTAAGATCAAATGGGTAATCTCCAAAACTTTCTTCAAAGTCTATATGGCACGTTTTTGAACGATTGTCTTGGGTTAATTACTTAGATTAATTCGAAAAACAATTCGTAGATATTGTAATATATTTAGCGTGAAAAAATTAACGTTCTTGCGTCACAGTAAAAATGTTATTACAGAGCAATTTACTTAGCAAAATATTGATGACTCACACAATCGACCTCATCATTTTGCAATGGAAAGCTATTTCTGTGAGTTAATAAAAAGTAATAGAAAGAAAATAATTCAGATTTTAATAACAAAGGTGTGTTGAAATATTGCTGAACATAAAATGCAACGAAAGAATTCGTCCACAAGAGGTTGAAATTCTGCGCCAGAACATTTTTCGTTACGTTATACTTCGCTTATACTATTCAGATGGGGTAATGCTTTAAAAGCGCATATACCACCATCAGCACATGCGATTCACACATTAAGAAACAATTAGAACTAGAGCGATCTTCTTTGTTTCTCATGTGAGGTTGAGCACGCAATGATCATAAGATTAACATGGAAAATGACGTGACTTGAACATTTCCGTTTCCAATTTCAATAAATATACAAAGTGAAAGCTATAATAGCGTAACAAATTTCATCAAAAAATTTACTTTTGAGTGCGTTTAACAATCAAAAGTTTCTCACTAGTTATGGGATAGTCTAGATAGTTCCACGAACATTTTCTAAAATAATATCATAATATATTAAGCTGTTTGTCATGTTCACTACTTAACTAACTCAAGTGAATTGGAGATACGTACTTGAAATATTTATTCAAGAAATAAAATGTTTTAAAATATTTTTTTCCATTATCTACAATCAATAGTTTCGTTATTTAAGTCAAATCTGCTGCGCCTATGTTAAAAATTGTAGTCGGCTACAATTGCGGATAATCAAAATAAAACTAAAACTAAAAATGTAGCTCTAGGTTACTTTGGGTTATAGTTTATTATTAATTATACATGTTAGCAGAATGTTTGTGTGGTAGACAATCGCTTGCTTTCCCTCATATCTTTACGTTTTGTTACTTTCGAAACGATTACAAATTGTTGATTTGTTCGTAAAAACATATCCTTCAAATTCCATGAGATTTCGTCTTATTGGGCAAACAGTCACCGTAACATATACTACATGAAGCGCACAAGAAACTAAAATATCATCCTATTTGAAGTTCTGGTATTAATTGACCAAACATTTTAAATGAAATTTATAAATATTAATTATTACTTTACTAGAATTAATTACTTTAAATTTGTGAAAATTAGGACTTTCCCTATTCCATGGCAAGGGAGAGTAGCGAGGGAGGCTGGTGAGGGAGGCTAGAATGGTTTTGTTCTGGCATACGCCTTGTCCTTGCAGAAAATTCATCCACAGGTGCCGTTGAGCGGAGGCCGATTAGCGAATTATCTTACCAAACGGGCGGTAAAAAATATCGAAAATTACCCGCTGTTAATACAATTGAATTTGTTATTTCAAAACGTCGATATTTCCATTATTTGCGAAAATGGGTTAATCGCACCATTTGAAGCAGAATATGCTTTTGACTTCGTTACATGTGAGAAAGCCACTTAACGGTTTTCGTCAAACTAAGCAAGTGTTATTCTTTTTATTATATTATCAATTATCCAGATTCCAACTTTCCATTACCAACGTTCGTGCTTTTTTATTTCCTCTCCGCTCGTTCTCATCTCCACTTTTTTTCATCTATCTAGTTTTCTTTATAATAGCTTTACAACTTTAGTTTCATTTTGATTACCTTCTTCTTCCACAGTCCCCTCTTTTTGTCATTTGTTTCGATTTTTTATTTACGTATAGTAGATCACATTAATAATTACTAAACTGTGTTGAGTTTCATTTATTGTTC
This sequence comes from Teleogryllus occipitalis, assembly GCA_011170035.1. NCBI lineage: Eukaryota > Metazoa > Arthropoda > Insecta > Orthoptera > Gryllidae > Teleogryllus > Teleogryllus occipitalis. The sequence continues at coordinate 65,634 of BLKR01005199.1, forward strand.
GCTTTTTTATTTAACGTAAAATTTCGTGTAACATGTTAAAATGTCTACTATGGAACATTGAAAGTCAATCACTTGCAAACTATGAAACAATTTATGCCTTCAAACTATTTCAAATACCTTGAGGAAAAGAGTATTATTCTCAACTTGCAAAGAAAACGAATAGATGTAAAGACATTCCCTCCAATTCCTCGGTTTCAAGCAGCCAATCCAAGTCTCTTTTACTACAAACTCCTCCTCCACACCTGCAGGCAGTCCACCGCAATCACCATCTCATCACCACAAACATCACCGCTATCATCGTGGCGGAGCCGCCCCAGCCAGTCCCACCAGGGTTTGCCAACGCCCTCTGATAACGTTGTTGCACCGCGGGTGGGTCGCAGAGGGCACAGCGCGGCCATATCGATTATTCTAAGCGTATTAAAAGGTGCGTCCTTCCCAATTGCGTTATCTCGCTTCGCATTTGCCTGGCGCTAAATTACTTGAGTGGAATTAATGCTTGAAATAATTCCGCACATATTACGAAGGCAAGCGTAGGATTTGCCGCCGCCGCCGCCGCCGCCCGGCGAGGAAGCGTTATTTACGCGGGAAACAGTTTTCGATAGAGGAGCGCCGCCGAGTGCGGTAATGGAATCGCGCCCACGGGGGCCCCGTCGACGACTACCCCCTCCTCCGTCCCCCCCCGCCGCAACAACCCTCGCTTCGCCATGTTCCAACGACTTCTTCCCTGTTTTTCCTTCACCGTCGACTCTTGCTCTTGCGTCTTCTGTTGCTCTTCTGTGTTCTGTGTATTCCCCTACGCTTATTTGCCGCTTCGTTCTTTTTTGTTCCTTCTCCCCTTTCTCCCCTTCACCTCCTCCTCCTCTTTTAGTCTTTCAACAACTCCTCCTCCTCATCTTTCCTCCCATTTGCCTCCTTCTCTTTCTCCCCTTCATCACCTCCTCCTTCCCTTGCTCTCATTTACCAACTCCTCTCTTTTCTCCCATTCACCTCCTTCTACTTCTTTCTACATTCCGCCTCCTCTTTGTCTTCTTTCTCCCCTTCATCTCCTCCTCCTCTTTGGGTATTTCAACTCCTCCTCCTCTTGCTCCCATTTGCTACCTATTTCACGTCTTTATTCCTTTCGCCTCCTCCTATTCGACTTCCTCCCCTTCACGTCCTCCTTCTCTTCTCTCTCCTCTTGATGGCCTCCACCTTCCCTTGCTCTAATTTACCACATCCTCCTCCTCCTCTTTTTCCCCTTCACTACCTCCTCCTCTTTCTACCATTTACAACCTCCTCCTCATATTTCTCTCTTTCATCTCCTTCTCCTCTTTCTTCACTTTGCCTCCTCATATGCTTATTTTTTCCCTTCAACACCATCACCTCTTTCTCCCTGTCTCCTCCTCTTCTTTCTCCCGTTCGTGTCCTTCTACTCCTCTTTTCACCTTTCGCCTCCTCTTTTCCTTCTTTCTCCCCTTCGTCTCTTCCTTCACCACCTTCTTCTTTTTCTCCCCTTCACCACCTCCTCCTCTTTCTTTCCTTCACCACCTTTTTTTCTTCTTTTTGTGTTCCTTTATTTTATCCCACTCATCTAGCTTATTCGCCTTCTCCACCACCTCCTCTACCTCCATTACTTTTTCTTATTTCTCGTCTTCCTTCTCCTCCTTTTTCTACCCCGCCTTCTTTGCCACCGACAGACACTCCATGCTCTTCACAGATACCATGAACATCTGTACCATCTCGCCAGCATCGCTTCCATGGACGCCATCATCGCCCTCACTTCTAACCTCCACAATGCTGCCACTGCAATCTTGTAAAACTAGGTAGTCTGGGGTGACCGGGGGGCGACAGTCTCTGAGAAATAACGCTGACGTTTCGTACAACATGCCGACATCGTTTGGCCTAATGACAGAATTGCGTTTGAGGTGTGTTATTAGTATGCCCTCAAAAAGGGCCAGCCCTGATTTTGAAACTTCACTATCAGCACTTTGAAGGCATCTGAGAGAAGTGAAGCTTTAGAAAAGCAATTGATGAATGCTCTCCGCTACATTCTCAGAGACACATATCAACTTTCTGGTAGCCATAGTGTCAGAGTTTAACAGCGATTTTTTATTAACAAAATATGACTAATATAAACATCATGTTTCAATTTACTTGTAGGGATGATAAAAACTCTTCATTCATAGCGTTTAATATGAGGCTTTGAAAAGTAGGGAGTTTATTTCCATTATTATATTTTGTGATCTATAAGGATTTTCATTTTGTTATTATCGTAGAAGGACATTAAACAAAAGGACAAACTTGTACAGAAAAACACAATATACTTCATCGAACATGTGCAAAATTCAGTAGTTCAAAACCAACGTGTTTGCAACAAGCTTACAGTGCAAGTTTGGAGACGCGGGGGAGGTTTGGAGTCGCAGATAGTAGTTGCCGAATGATGGCACTGGACACTCGCGTGCTCCGAAATGCTCCTTTCCTAGAAGATAGACCATATCATCCACCTACAAACAGCCATCCACCCTTCCAGTTATGTCTCTACCATTCGATGAACGCGTCCCATTCGCGTGCCTGTGATTATTGCACCCACCCTGACACCTTCCTCGTAACTCTCCTTAATCACACTATTCTATTTGCCCTCTCCATCTGGCACATCCGATCTGTGGGTCGATCCGTCCATGTATGGTTTCCATTTTCAGTTCCACGTCTTGCGAGCGTCGTACATTTTGTTGAATCACTGTATATTATTACTAGGGCCCGGATTTTAATGAGAAGTCATATATATTTTCTCAATCTTCGGGTGAATTTTATAACAATTTGTGCATGAATCTAGGTATTGTCGATTAGAAAAACTTATTTTGATTGTGTATATAAAGTCATATTTACACCGTTGTTAGTAAAAGGTCATATTTTGGCCCACTTTTACCCACAATGCATACATATGTCATATTTTTAAGGATACAACAATAAAACGCTTGAAGTTGTATCTCGCATGACAATGTATCAGGTGATATTGTTACAAATAAACTCAACAAATTATACCATACAGCATTATTTGAAACTGGATTATTTGTTTTACAGACACAAGCATTTTTTTAATTCTAGTTAGTTTCAAAGACTGCAAACCGTATGTACCATATTCACGATCTGTTCTTGAGTGAATTTTGTATTTATGTTATACCTAAAATATCAACAGGAATTTAAAAAAAATAAACTTGTATAACGTCATATTTTATTTTTTAAGGTCATATTTTTAAAGGTTTTAGGTCATAAATGCTTACATATTTCGCTGATTTTTAGGTCATTAAAACTCGGGCCCTAATTATTACTACCATTTTTTACTCTTCTTTCTGGGGGCCATTACCAAAATTATTAATGTAAAAGTAGCACTTCTCTTGGAGGTATTTTAATTAATTCAGTTTTTCTTAGTATACGTTCCTTAGCAGCGTTTTTTAGTAGACGTCTTTAACTTGGCAAGAACAATGTTAGATGAGGATTTTTGGTAAGTCGATATCCTAATTTTGCAATTATGTATTCATAATACAGATGTAAATAACCTCTTAAAATGTTGGGAACGTCTGCCCCCAAAAATAAATTGTGCAATTCTTTGTCCTGTAAAAAAGTGTCACATGAAATACTTACCTCGTTCTCTAAGCTCACCATTTTTATTATTTATCTTTTCTTTTTTATTCTTTATTTTAACCATTACTTTGTTTCCAATTTTACTCCATTTATATCTAATAGTTCGAAATATTTACATAACAGCTGTAATCTTTATTTTAAATATACGGTTTTAATTTAAATGTACTTACTAGTATGCTGGAACAATTACGATCACAATTGTTTTAACGAGCAACTAGTGTTTCCTGTGGCAAATTCAAAACTGTAGTATGACTAATAAGGCTAAGAAATATATTGAAAAATAACGTAAATATTACTTCAAAGGAAACCAATAAGAAAATAACACACTCTGAACCTATAATTCATTGCAAAATTGAAATAAATATGATACATTTTAATGAAACGTGAAGTTTATTTTTTTATAGAATTGTAATTGTAATTGATCATGATTAATTAAAAAGTTTGGCCTTATTTCCAAAAGAGTTAAATATAACCAAAATAAAATCTTACTCCTTCCTATAATATAGTGATTAAGATGGAAATGGTGGAATGAGAGGCAATGAGACACTAGATTTGCCACGAATCAGTTTGGCACCAAAAATATCTCAATGATCTGCTTCAATTTGATAGATTGATAATTTCATTTCCCGGGCGCGTCAACTACTATGATAATTAGTCCCGCGTGTCACTGTCAGTTCAGAAGGGGTGTTCTTCTTAACCAGAAGGGCGAAATCCGGCGCCGATCTACACGTCTGCTTGTGGGGGTTTCTCCTCCTGGTATACCGGGAGCGGTAGCTCAGTGCATCAACTGATGTCACTGCAGCGCCTCTGACCGGGAGGTCCTAGGTTCCCACTCCCCACGGCGGCAGGATTTTCGACACTGGCTTTTCAGCTAGGTCGAATTCAGTTGCTGTCTGGAGGAAAATTCTAGCGGCTGGCTGCTCTGATCGGTAGTTTTCTGTGGTTTCTCCGATCAACACCAGGCGAATGCTGGAGCAGTACCGTAACAAACGGGCCACGGACCGCGCGTGATTTGTCCTTCCTCTTCCTTGTCCTATCCTCTCCCCTTACACACACTTACACTAACAAGCACTACACTACCACATATTCCGGGAGACCGGTCGGAATCTTAGAGCTAGTCCCGGCTGGGGCGGTGCCCCGCTGGTGGGAGAGTCCTGGTTAGGGGGAGACTCCACTAGCCGACGGTAGGTCGACGCCGGATCTCGCCATCCGGCGGGGAAAGATCACCGCCATCTCCGGAGAAAAACATGCACTACACTCACGGGACTAATGACCGTAGTAGTTGACGCGCCCGGAAACACCAAAAAACAAATCAATCAATCAATCAACTTCCTGGTATCTCCCACCAGCAGTTAGTACCCCAGCCGTAACAAGCTCTAACCTCCTCCAGACTGGTCTCTTGACATGTATGGTAGCGTAGTGAATGTAATGTGCGTGTAAGTAAGGGGATGAGGATAGAACAGGGAAGAGGAAGGAAAGATCGCGCGCGGTCCGAGGCCCGTTTGTTGTGGTACTGCTGCGGCATTCGCCTTCCTGTTCATCGAAGAAACCACAGAAAACACTGATCAAAGAAGCTGGCCTCTAGAATTCTTCTCTAAACAGTAACTGAGTTCGACCTAGTTATCTTGATAGTGTGAATTCCTGCCAATGTAAACTCAAACCCTAGGACATCCCGATCAGATACACTTTAATGATATCAATTGATGCCCTGAACCACCTCAGCCGACCCAGATTTTGAAGCGCGGTCCCAGTTGTAGAGGAAAAACGAACTAAAGCGAAACCACGGGCCGTCCTTTAAGTCAAAATTGCAATTAATTCAAAGGACTTGATTGTTCTGTTTTTTCCATTTTGTAGGACGATTGCCATCTCCTTCCGATATCCAGAGGAGCTTCCTTTCAACTGCAGACGTAGGCTACGGTGTTGGTGGCGCGGAGTGCAGCTTGCACCGCACTCGTAAACCAGGGCGGGGAGCGAGTAAATTATACGTGCGCCCGCAATCACACTCAATGGAGCGGCCGCAGAGGTGGCCGGCGGCGCAGTGCTCAGCGAAAACCACAAAGGCCATCCGGTCATCACGCCCAAGCAGATGCCCATTGAGACATACAGCCAAAGGCGATAATTCCCACTTCTCCCTTTTCAATATCCTTCTATCCCTTGTACTCATTATGCACTTCTCTATTTCCTCTTACCGGTAACGGTAGCTCAAAAGCGCCTCTGACCGGGAGGTCCTAGGTTCGAGTCCTGATGACGGCAGGATTTTCGACACTAGCTTTTTAGCTAGGTTGAGTTCGGTCGCTGTCTGGAGGAGAATTCTAGCGGCCGGCTGCTCTGATCGGTAATTTTCCGTGGTTTCTCCGATCAACACCAGGCGAATGCCAGAGCAGAACCATAACAAACGGGCCACGGACCGCGCGCGATCTTTCCTTGTCCTATCCTCTCCCCTTACACACACACTTTTACTAACATGCACTACACTACCTCATATTCCGGGAGACCGGTCGAGAGCTTAGAGCTTGTCCCGGCTGGGGCGGTGTCCCGCTGGTGGGAGAGTCCTGGTTAAGGGGAAACCCCACTAGCCGACGGTAGGTCGGCGCCGGATCTCGACATCCAGCGGGGAAAGGTCACCGCCATCTCCCGAAAAAAACATGCACTACACTAACGGGAATTATGACCGAAGCAGTTGATTTGCCCGGAAACACGAAAAAATCAATCAATTCTATCACTTGTACTCATTATGCACTTCTCTATTTCCTCTTCCTTCATCCTCGCCTGTGCTTTCTACTCCCTTATCTTTCTTTCTTTTACTTTTCTGTCGCCTCTTTCCATTTTCCTAATCCTTCGCTCGCTCCTTCTTCTTTTCCACCCCAACTAATGGAAAAATCGAATTTGCCATTATGTCTACGCAGATGATTGAGGAAAAACGTGGGATAACTGGAAAGTTAAGGAGATAAACGCTCGAGTTATCGTTATGGATAATGAATTGAAAGGTCCGTTCCTTCTTTAATGTTTAGAAGAGTTGCGTATAGTCATGTAATTGACCGACCATGCGGCACGAGTTGAGGAAAAGTGCCAAGAGATTGTTTCAGGAAAATCGAAATAATTGAATGGATATATTAAATAAACCTTCTCACTATAGTAAGGATTAAAGGAAAGAAACCTACAATGGAGAATCCCGGATCTCAATAGCTTACATCAAATTTTACATTAAATTTAAGTTCATCATTACCGGCACAATTTACCATACTCTTTTTGTGTATAAAAATTATACTAGTGTGACATTGAATATCAATTTTCTTGTGATTATCATTTAGGATTTTCAATAAAATATTGAAAGTACATTATGTGTTTAGTAAAATAGCAGTAAATAGAGCGGAGTTATCTCAAACATAACAATATGCTTTCTGAAATGTGCGTTTTTAAATCATTCAGTATTTTATATCAATAAGTTTTTAAATACACAATTGTGAGAATTAACACGACTCCATTAATGGAATGGTGACTTCAACAGCCTCATGAATATTGAAGAAGCTGCCGTGAGCATGGACACGTGCCGTTAGCCCCAAACAAACGAGTATTCATCGTATGTTCATATGAGTATCATCAAATTATTATACATACATACTCGCATATTATACATACATACATACATACATACATACATACATACGAGTATCCATCGTATGTTCGTATGAGTATCATCAGATTATTATACATACATACTCGCATATTATACATACATACATACATACATACGAGTATCCATCGTATGTTCGTATGAGTATCATCAGATTATTATACATACATACTCGCATATTATACATACATACATACATACATACGAGTATCCATCGTATGTTCGTATGAGTATCATCAGATTATTATACATACATACTCGCATATTATACATACATACATACATACATACATACGAGTATCCATCGTATGTTCGTATGAGTATCATCAGATTATTATACATACATACTCGCATATTATACATACATACATACATACGAGTATCCATCGTATGTTCGTATGAGTATCATCAGATTATTATACATACATACATACGAGTATCCATCGTATGTTCATATGAGTATCATCAAATTATTATACATACATACTCGCATATTATACATACATACATACGAGTATCCATCGTATGTTCGTATGAGTATCATCAGATTATTATACATACATACATACGAGTATCCATCGTATGTTCATATGAGTATCATCAAATTATTATACATACATACTCGCATATTATACATACATACATACATACGAGTATCCATCGTATGTTCGTATGAGTATCATCAGATTATTATACATACATACATACGAGTATCCATCGTATGTTCATATGAGTATCATCAAATTATTATACATACATACTCGCATATTATACATACATACATACATACATACATACGAGTATCCATCGTATGTTCGTATGAGTACCATCAGATTATTATACATACATACGAGTATCCATCGTATGTTCATATGAGTATCATCAAATTATTATACATACATACTCGCATATTATACATACATACATACATACGAGTATCCATCGTATGTTCGTATGAGTATCATCAGATTATTATACATACATACATACGAGTATCCATCGTATGTTCATATGAGTATCATCAAATTATTATACATACATACTCGCATATTATACATACATACATACATACGAGTATCCATCGTATGTTCATATGAGTATCATCAAATTATTATACATACATACTCGCATATTATACATACATACATACATACGAGTATCCATCGTATGTTCATATGAGTATCATCAAATTATTATACATACATACATACATACATACGAGTATCCATCGTATGTTCGTATGAGTATCATCAGATTATTATACATACATACATACGGGTATCCATCGTATGTTCATATGAGTATCATCAAATTATTATACATACATACTCGCATATTATACATACATACATACATACGAGTATCCATCGTATGTTCGTATGAGTATCATCAGATTATTATACATACATACGAGTATCCATCGTATGTACATCGTATATACATACATACGAGTATCCATCGTATGTTCGTATGAGTATCATCAAATTATTATACATACATACTCGCATATTATACATACATACATACATACATACGAGTATCCATCGTATGTTCATATGAGTATCATCAAATTATTATAAATACATACTCGCATATTATACATACATACATACATACATACATACATACGAGTATCCATCGTATGTTCGTATGAGTATCATCAGATTATTATACATACATACTCGCATATTATACATACATACATACATACATATGAGTATCCATCGTATGTTCGTATGAGTATCATCAGATTATTATACATACATACTCGCATATTATACATACATACATACATACGAGTATCCATCGTATGTTCGTATGAGTATCATCAGATTATTATACATACATACATACGAGTATCCATCGTATGTTCATATGAGTATCATCAAATTATTATACATACATACTCGCATATTATACATACATACATACATACATACATACATTCGAGTATCCATCGTATGTTCGTATGAGTATCATCAGATTATTATACATACATACGAGTATCCATCGTATGTTCATATGAGTATCATCAAATTATTATACATACATACTCGCATATTATACATACATACATACATACATACATACGAGTATCCATCGTATGTTCGTATGAGTATCATCAGATTATTATACATACATACATACGAGTATCCATCGTATGTTCATATGAATATCATTAGATTATTATACATACTCATACTTACATACTCACATATTATACATACATACGAGTATCATACAGTGTCGTATGCGATAACGTTGTATGTTACCAGGGATCGTACGTGGACAGGTGACTTCCTACCAGCTTTTAATTAGAAGCAGATATCATTGAGCGCTGTTTTGCCTGATTACATTTGTTCTCATTTTTGCTCTTTGTGCTGAAGTTTCAGCACTATACTCGTAATATTAATGTTGATGCAGACGTTTTGTTGAATTCTGTACACTGACCTTGGAAAAACAACAATTTATGTTTGTGGACCTGTAATGTTAAAAGTGAAGAACTGATATGAAAATTGATTGATTACTATTGAAAAACGATAGTGGTAATTTGATAATGTTGGTTTGTGATTTTTGCATTAAAGTTAATTATTAACTATGGCAGTAAACATTTAAATACCCTTGCAAGAATCTCCTACAATATTATGAATGCTATTCATTAATTGACAGAATTAGAACTTGATCGATAACAATTCGGCAAAAAAAAAGAAAGTCATAATAAATGTAGAGTCGTAGACTTCCGCGGCCGGAGTCGTATTCTTGGCTGTGGTCATAGTCGCTGGAGCTGACGTTTCGGCCATCTTGCTGTGGCCTTCTTCAGAGCTATACTGCTGAAGAAGGCCACAGTAAGATAGCCGAAACGTCAGCTCCATCGACCATGACGCGGCTAATCCCGGACAGCCAAGAATTCAGTCATAATAAATATTTTGACCAGCATCAAATAAGGAATGTGATTTTAAAATTAATTTACCAACCACGTTTTCCAAGGTCGTAAGACGAATCGGGCTGCAGGGTGTTGTTTTGACGCCTGCGCCGCAGTTTGCGTGCGAGGAGGCAGTGCACGGCGGACGTGTGAATGTCCAAGTTACGACTATGGAAATGGGACATGCGAGAGGGGAGTGGCTATAAAAAGAGACGTAAACTTAAATTTTGATGCTTCTATTAATCACGAGTTAATGAACTGTAATCGTATCACTTCGTTCCGGTTGTGAGGATATTACTTTAACAGAATTTCTATTGATAGTAAACATCGTACTGTATTCGGAAATTACGTCCGTGATTTAATACTCTTTACAAATATTAACAACTTTTTGCTGGGGTGTGAATCTCTGAAAAATAATTGTTTGGAAGGCAGTATATAAGAGAAAATAAGCAGAAGTAAGTAAAGAACTTATCTCTGCGTTTTTTACATGTATTTTTAATATTTTCCTTTACATTTTAAGAGTACACAGAAAATTCGTATTTAAAACACGATTTTGTATAGTTGATTCTTCCTGATGCAGGTTTCATGGGCGGGCTGATGTTTTGCACTGTAGGTTTTGTCTCTCTACTAGGTTACTATGCACCGGAGTTCACTGTCACGAGTTTTATTCATGTGACTTCAAATCGTGACTATTACGAACCATAACAAAGCACGAGAAAACTTAAACGAGAACATTACCTCATGGTAGGGAAAATGGTAAACTGTTAACAATATCTGTGACATGAAAAATTCGAGAGTTTCTTAAAATTCGAGTACACTATATAAAATCTAAAGGTCACAAACAAGGGAAAGATGCTTCAAACCAATTCCAGTAAAGAAATGAATAATAATATAATTTAGGTAATTCAGTTTAGCCTAGCATCAGAAGCGAAAAGAAAAGAAAGAAAAAAAGAAAAAAGAAAGAAAAAAGAAAATGACTAGAAATAGGAAAAAAACATGTTTATGTAAAACAAAGATGGCACATGTTAAATATATTGTAGACATCTTGGTTTTGTGAGTAACAACATCTTAATACTTGCTTTTTTGGAGACTTTTTCAAAGGTAATTCCACGAGTGGTTTGGAAATTGTCGATAAATCCCCGACTCAGGAAGCGAGGAGGGGATTTATATACAATTTCCAAACCACGAGTGAAATTTACTAAGAATATTTCACGAATGAAATTTCATAAATATAATGTACTAATAATAATTAACATTGTTTTATTAAAATATTTTTACATCGAACAGAAATATATACACAAGGGCAATTATAAACAACAAAAATATAAGACAAACTAAGAGCGAAATTACTTGAAAACACAATTATTGAATACACAATCTTTAAAGTTAAAATTCGAAGGAAACGTGTTTTGTTCGCTTATTTTCAAGGAATATGTTGAATTTGAAGCGCTACTATGTCTTAATTTATTAATAATTGAAGAATGGTGTTCCTCATTCATTTGGAGATATGTCGTGAGTGACGATTACATAAACTCTATCTGTAGACAAAACAAGGCGCAAAATTGACCCCCTCCTAGGAAGTGATAATCAATAACTGATAAATATGCATGGTAAAGTCGTCTCTAATTGGTTGATAGGGTCCCGTTTTGCACGCTATTGGGTGAAATTTCATGAGTGGAATAGTCTAGGTAAAGTAGTTGAGATAATGTTAGAAATCAAAGAGTTTTTTTGGTTCCAAATTTATTATTATTATTGTTATTATTGTTATTATTGTTATTATTGTTATTATTGTTATTATTGTTATTATTGTTATTATTGTTATAATTTATTATTGTTATAATTTATTATTATTATAATTTATTATTATTATCATTATTATTGATTTCCATGCACGCTTTCCATCCGTTTTCGAGAAGCGCATAGGAGGTGAAGGTTGAGTGCGTAACGGCGCTGAGGCGGTGCGTGTTTGTGGCAAGCTAGAGAGGGCGCTGTGGAGAAGCGGTGCGACAGAGACCCGGGCAGGGAGGGGGGTGAAGGAGGAGGAGGGAGCACGGAGTCACGACGGAAGTGCCCTTGGTGTCGAGGACAGACTTCGACCAGAGATAGACAGAGTGAAAAGTAAATGCCTAGTGTAGGAAGCGTTCTCTTTAGGTAGTCTCAAGATATGGCCATTCATATCAAGCTTCCCGTTATTTGTAAATATTGATATCTCAATTTTAAGAGTTTCTTACCTTAATAATAGTTTGTGCCCACCTTAGCGGATGCGTTATCGATCTTCTGCGCATGCGCAGATGCACATAAGTGATGCGAAACAAACTGCGCATGCGCAGAAGGAGATCGTGATGGTGTTTTAACGTTTAAGGGTGCACAAACTCTCTAATGACCCAAACCCTTCATAAATATTAACAAGACATATGTAGTAACAAGATACACACACCAGCTATGCTTTGGCAATTTCTATATTAGGATAAAACAAATCTTATTCCGCTGGCTTAATCTAATGATCGGCGCGAATAAAAGACAGATCAGAAGAATCCTTTAGCATGCTCTTTTTCTTATTCTTCTCCGATTATATTACGTATATTCTTTTATTTCATATGTTCTTTTACTCATTACTCTTCTTCTTCTATTTCTTCTATTCTTCGATCTTTCCAGAATTAGGCCAAAGGTCCCTTATTTTATCACTATCTCTTCATCGATTTTCCAACACTGACATAGCAAGCCGTCTATAGGGAATTTCTTTTCAACGAAAAACTTGATATAGCGTAGACATAATGAACGTTTTCAGTTTACCTTACTCCCCCCCACTACATTGATACACTCCACATACCACAAGAAAGTCCTGGAACACTTGAGCCTCGTATTCAAAATCCTACCCTTTTATTTTGCCCAGAGGATTACATTCCGACCCTTCCCTCTGTTATTCGTATCATTTGTAGGGTTAAATCAGCCATTCACTGCGAGAGCGCGCAGAGGTTGGTGGGCGTGCCGCTGGCACGTGAGAGTCGCGCATTGTCGGCGGCGGGCGTCGCGACGCTCGGCGTCGCGACGCTCGGCGTCGCGACGGAGGCTGTGGCGCGGCCCTCCGCCCGAGCCGGTGAAGGACCCTCGACGCGGCGCGCGGCGGCGACATCCCATTTATTAATTAAAGCTCCGGAGTGGCGGAATCCGCATCTCATCCTTTGCCCTGATGAAATTATTTTCTTAAGTTGGCGCCGTATTTTGTTGCTGCTTTGAGAGCGCCGGGAAGGATGAAGCATTTTTCGCTTTAGTGTTTTATAACATTCGTTATCGTGCTAATGTAATTTGCTGTTACGTCGTTTTTTGGGGGGTAAAATGTGTTGGAGAAGTGGCAGGTGGGTCTAATACGTGCGGACATTCACGCGGTTGTGCATGTGTTCATAAAACATGAGTGTTTGTGAGCGTTTGTTCTTATTCAATACACGCCATCTAATACATAAAAATCAATGGTTTTTGTTCGTATTTTATGCGCTGCCGTACTACTTATCCGATTTCGATAAAAACTTTGACAACTTATTTCTTGCGCTCCGGTAAAGAATATAGGCACAGTGCAATGGGAATGTGAGTATGTCTGTTGCACATAGACGCACGATCACGATTTTATGCGTTTATGCTAACTCAAGCGCCCCTGAACAGAAGATCTACGCAACCCGCCGCACCCTCAAGTATTAAGTGTGTCTCCACTGCATATTCTGCCCCTGCGATTGTGAGATATCGGCCGGAATTATTACTTGAACTTTATCTCGGGCAAGTAAATCTAATTTCCACAAAGTAGTGTAGTAGAGAATCTTTGCCCAAACTTAAGGGACGTTTTAACAATAGGATTCGTGACAACCATGCCCAAACTATGTCTGAGAACAAACCCATACTTGCGAGAAAATCTTACATCTAATACATTTTTTGCAGAGCGTAGCGTAATACGTGATTAACAAACACGCACCAGTAGCTTGTGAAGTGTAATATATTGCAATGGCAAAGCATTGCTTAGTTCATTAGTATTTAATAAAGGATGTAAGTGGTTCGCCGATTTGGTAATCTTCTATTTAATCTAATCTTCCAGTTAAAGTTCTATATTAGAAGTATTTTTCCCAAAAAAGTTTTAATACCTTTCGATTCCATGAGATACATTTCATTTACAATTTCTCTTTTCAGAATGCTTTTCTAGAAACTAATGTCATGTGTTCATCAATCTGTCTTTTAAATTATTCCGTAGCGTTATTTCGTTTCTTACTCCAAACCTTAGTTTTTGACATCCAAAATTGACCTACATATTTATGTAAACTTAATTTTTTACCTGTTATTTCTTTATATATATTCTGATTTTATATATATATATATATATATATATATATATATATATATATATATATATATATATATATATATATATATATATATTCTGATCTTTTTAATTTTAATATCATTTATCATACACACAGTTTGTCGTAAAAAAAAACTTTTAATTTTTTGTCACTGAGACATGCACACGTCCTTTGAATTTTATATTCTACGATTCTCAAAAGAAACTTCTGTTCTTCATGGAAATATTTCTTATTGTTTACTACATGTAATTGTTTGTTACACGATTCCACATAAATAAGATTATCATCAATGTCAATGCATATCTCTTCATTATGCTAACATCAATAACAAAAAATTGGGGTTTATTTCCATTCCCATACATGATCTTCATCTCTAAACAGTTAGAGGATGTAATAATGAATAATTTTAAGAATAATTGCTTTTAAAACCAGCGATGACGTTGGTGTATTATAGTTGATCCATTTAAAATGGTCATCGGTTGCCATTATATTGCTACCGAATGAGTGAGATTCATTATGAACAGATCCTCTGTTCTCTATTCGTGACCAATGTAACGCAGCGCAACTATAAATAGCTCTGAGCTACTTGCATTGAGTGTTGACTTGCACTCCCACCTCCATCAGTAAATATAAGTTGCCAGGGTTGCCGAATAATGGCGCACAATCACACGAACTTCTAGGTCAGAATCAGCCACCGCAGAATCTCTCCACTTCATTAGAATAGAAGTGAATCCGTTCTCTGTCGCCATTGTCTCGCTTCGCCGCTGTGAAGGCAGTATACCTCCGTTTTATCCTAATGTTCTCCTCACTTGTGAATTTGTTCAATGAATTTGCTCAGTCCATATCCATTTTCTTATCCTTCCATATCCAGCTACTATTGTTATTCATATTTTTTCTGTGCTATTTTTTTCTATTCGTTTACCAGTTCCTTTTACTTTCACGCTTACTATTTACGTAGCGTAGAGAAAGTATTCTAATGCTGCGGCAAAAAAGACAAAAAACTCATATTACGGGGCCACAATATCGAAAAAGTTAATAAATCTTGTCTATATACTTGCAGTAAATTACTTCGTTTTGACAGCGGTAGAAACTATGAATCACATCCTCAGTCAGTGCATTTTTACGAAACCAGCTAGAATAAAGTGTCATGACGAGATAAAGAACTTTATAGAGGGGTAGATTCTCCGGAAATCAGACACTGTGGTGTCCACGGAAGCCACTTTCTCCGTTGCCGAAGGGGTTAAACTCAAACCTGACCTGGTAATAAAAAGCTGGGAGGGGGTCCACGTGGTCGATGTGACTGTCCGCCACGAGGATGGGTCTAACCTTCTAAAAGCAAGGGAGGAAAAGTGGTAAAGTACCAACCAGTCATTCCCCTGGCAACCCAACTTCATGGAGTGCCCAACGCCAGAATCCTGCCTGTGGTGGTTGGAACCTCTGGGGCTATGCCACGATCAACAGTCAGTGCCCTCAAGGCGTTGGGGATCATGTCTCGAGGCGATTTACTGACTATCTCGTGAATTGCTCTCAGAAGCTCTATTAAGATTTACACACAATTTGTAAATTACGGTGGAGCAATTTAGCATTGCTGGCAGTAAATGCAGAAAATGAACTTCTTGGTCCCGTGGGGAAATCTAGGGAACCCAGGGGATCCGATAATGTCTTGAATATACTGAGTTACCACGACTTTAAGTGGGACGTGTATGCTATTTAATGTAGCATATAGAAAATTGTATCGTCAGAAACCACGTTGAGAAGAACTTCGGTAGGTACAGATGATTGGTTGATGGGAAAACGTTTATCTACATGTCTCTCTCCATCACTGTCGTCAACACTAGCACCTAAACCGTTCAGACGATTTTCTTGAAAATTTGTACTCATAGGTCGATACGGCCGAACTGGAGATCTTGCGAATTCGAATGTGAAATTTTGATTTATTGAGGTTCTTTACTTTAAGCCTTAATAACATTTTTTATTCCAAAACTAGCAAGACAAAATATATTATTTCTGCCATCACAAGTAAAACAAATTGATACAGAGTGATGCATGATTCCAACACAAGTAAGACAAACTTTCATGCTGAACTTAGTCTTGGTTGATAATTGAAGTTTATTTAAAGTCTTAAAGTATGTTAATACTATGAGGTATATTAGAATAACCACACTATGAGAATCCATCGTCACACTCAAATACAACGTAACTTGAAGTTTTTTTTAAATAATACTGTCCATCTATATCATTTTAGGTTTAAAACCGTAACTTAATCCGTTCATTCTGCCATAAATAGGGATACCATTTGCTTCGTAATACATTTGTGTTTTTGTTTCATTTCTGGATTAAGAAAACCGATATTTCCGCTCATCATATTGTATTGTACCGACAAAACACTTTTGTCTTTGCCAGTTATACGGAAAGACAATGGTCGGTGTTTACCGCAGCACACGATAATGGGGTTTTCCAGAAAACCTGTGAAAGTAACTTACTTTAAAGAAAAAACACAAATAGAACTTAAAAAATTATTTATTATAACTTCAAAAACAAAAATAATTAATCCATCCCGATACAAAAATAACTCAGAAATTATTAAAATCCTAATTTACTAATTACTAACCTATTTTATCTACTTTAACATAATAAAATTTTAAATATCTGAACTTGACAACTAATATAATATACAACACCAGAATTTCGATTCTCGATTTCCCCAATAAATTTTAAATGACATTTCATGTTTGTACACATTTAAACAATTAAAAAAATGACATCGCCTTATTTGTCACAGCTATTGCCTTGAATACGACGTCGTAATATTGTCCTTAATATTTGGATTTCCCTTCCGAGCGCTGCTATATTACTCATCCACAACCCGGCCCGTCTCCTCTTTGGTATGCATCCTCTTTGGTATGATCGAAACTCTCGATCTCTGATGTGCAAATCGAGTGCGCCACTTTCCCAATGGCTGTTTAATTTTCCGTACTGAGCCATACATTTGACGCCGTAAAAATCCGGATATCCAGTGACGCACACTTGATATCGTGTTCAGTCTTTTGTGTGTTCTCGGACAAGTCTTCACTTCTTGTTATCGAATTTACAATTATTGATTCTAAGTGAAATAGGTAGGAGCTCTTTTTTTACTTAATTTCTTAAGAATGTTCCTTACACCACGTCTTTCCATTTTGCAAAATTTCAAGAATAAACAAAACATGACAATAAATTCATTTGACTCACACAGATAAATTAATGTAGATGGTAGTCACAATCTGTAATTTTTAAAATTGTAAATTCATTAAAGTGGTTAGACGGAAGAGCAGGCCTCAAGGCTTGCGCCTCGCCACAAATAAAGATAATTTTATTATTATTATTATTATTATTATTATTATTATTATTATTATTATTATTATTATTATTATTATTATTATTATTATTATCATTATTATTATTACTATTATTATTATTATTATTTTTATTTATTATTATATGTCCATGCACATTCTTCATGATTTCACGTTTTATATATATATATATATATATATATATATATATATATATATATATATATATTTCTTCCTTGTAACTATCACACGTTGTGATCTGTCCCAATATAATCTTTATCTTCATGAATCATGCATCATTTTGCATTTAACACAAGTCACTCTATCACCTCTACCCCTCTATACTTTTCACCGAATTGAACTTTCAACACAACCTTCTCCAACCTTGCTGTCAGCGCATCTCATTCCTAGCTATTTTCTCTTCGCGTTCCGATACCTCCCACAAAACCGCTCTCACTTCCTCCTCTGTCGCCGTTTCCTCATTCTCTGCACTTCCACCATTCCGACCTCGTCATCATATTCCTCCCATCATTGCGGCCATCGTGTTCTCCACCTCCGCGAACTCATCCACTCCGACCGTCTCCTCCACATATTTCCCTCCTCTTGGGCTCCCTCTTCTTCCTTTTCATTCATTCATTCATTCATTCATTCATTCATTCATTCATTCTTTCATTGAATACCGATTTCGGGCACGTTAACAGCTAAGGCAATTACTCCCGTGAGTAACTAATTACACTCATTGTACTCATTGTACTCACGGGAGTATTATCCTCGTGACAGAATATAATCCTCGGTGATCTCCCTCCGCTGGATGGTGAGATATGGCGCGGCCTATCTGTCACCTACAAGGGTTTTCCCCAACCAGGTACCTCCCACCAGCGGGCCACCGCCACAGCCGGGACAAGCTCGAAGCTCCCGACCGATCTCCCGGCATGTGTGGTAGTGTAGTGCATGTTAGTGTAAGTAAGGGGTGAGTATAGCACAAGGAAGAGAAAGGGAAGCTCGCGCGGTGTCTGTTAGGGTACTGCTCAGGCATTCGGTACTGATCGATTTCTGAGAAACCACAGAAAAATACTGATCATAGCAGATAGTCGCTAGAATTCTCCTCCAGACATCGGCTGAATTCAACCTAGCCATCTATCTAGTCCCAAACCCTGCCACAGTCGGTGCTCGAACCTAGGTGCCAGGACCATCCGGTCACAGGCACTGCAGTGACAGCAGTTTGTGCTCTGAACCGCTTCTCCCAGTTTACTTTCCTCCACATATTTGGCGCCCAAACATCAACTCCACCCCGTCCCCCTCCGCATCCTCCGCCCCCGGCCTTCTCTGCCCTCCGCCCCGCCCCTCTCTGTCCCCCTCCGCCCAGCAGGGCGCTCGCGATCCAATTTCCAACTGATTTTCCGCGCCTCCTTGTTTTCACTCGGGCCGCGAGCTGAAGGGCCGCGCTGGGCGGAGCGGAGGTGGGGTAGGGGACGTGGCGGGGCGGAGACGGGCGGGGAGGGGCGGGGAGGGTCGTGGCGTGGAGGGGGCGTGGCGTGGCGGGGAGGAGTGGGGAGGGGCGAGGAGGGGGGGTGGGGCGGGGATGGGCGGGGATGGGCGGGGATGGGCGGGGATGGGCAGGGTGGGGGCGGGGAGGGGAGGGTGGGGAGGGGTGGGGAGGGCGTGGTGGGGGGGGAGGGGTGGGGGGCGGGGGGGGGGGGGGGGGGGGGGGGAGGGGGGGGGGGGGGGGGGGGGGGGGGGAGCGGGGTGCGGGGCCGGATGCCGCGAATATCGCCCCGCGCTCGGTGCCTCATCGGCTGCGGCGGGAGATCAAGAGCGGCGCGCCGGGAGGGTGCGGAAGGAAGGCGGGCAGAAGCCAGTTGTTTAGCTCCGGACGGGCCCGAGGAGATAGAATATTCCGCGCGTCTGAGTGGGTGCGTTCGCTCGAGGGCCTTTGTGGCTGAACGTTAGTTTGCCGCCCGTCCATTTGCAACTACTGAGCTAACGTCCGCCAGGGCTTTGTAGACAACTCAGCGATAGTGTATCACCATAAAATTCATATTACGTATTCATCAAAAACATATTCAAGTGTTTTTTTTTGGGGGGGGGAGGGGTGGAATACATGCATAGAGAAAGACAAGTTTCGGTTAGTATTTTTAGTATGTTTTCCGACACGCAGAGGCAACGTACAACGTGAGATACGTCTTCGTATATGCATGCTTTTTGTAATTTACTCTGAGTGCAATAATTATGACTTGTCAGAAAATGGATTGTCATTGACTCAAAGTACACATGGAAATGTGCAGTTTTTGAAAAGAACAGTTTTACAAAAATGTTTTCTAATAATAGGTGCGGGAAATAAAACAATAATTCATAAAGGAAGAAAAATATTTATAGACTCTGTAGAGAGGCAGACTCCTGAAATAACGCTTGATCCACCTGGGAATTCATATGTATAAAGAAGTCAAAAGGTAAGAATGGCCTCTTGAGTAAAATGTAAAAATGTATTCTTACAAAGCAAATGTCACAAAGTTAGATGTAAAAAATTAAACATAAAGGAGAAAAAGCTATTTTTGTACACGCTCTGAGAAAACTGCATGAACATGACACGTGAAGAGACGCACACGTGCATGATTCACTACGAACATGATACCCTAAAGGCGAAGAATCATCGGCCGTCATGGCAGAAGGCGGTTCCGATTAATCTCCTTAACCAGCCATGATCAGTCATAATATAGTGAAAATTACAGTGCGGTCATTTTATAAATGTGCCGATCGCGCGTGGATTTGGTTTCGACAAACAAGACCTCGGATGCCGTGGAAATCGAGACACGACAATCGATAGAATCGCCGAAGAAGGAAGGTGGCTTTCCGCTACCGGAAAGTTTAAATTGTACTCACGCTATAGAAGTTGATGTAACTGTTCACCGCGGCTCTGATACATTCTTGACAACTAAATAAGTTCTGATTCACTCAGTAAAGGAAGTCCTATGGTATTTCAGAGTTCTATTCCGTGTACTGAGCCTTAATTCTTCTTCCATGTGGGGATTTATCGCATATGTGCGATTTTTCAGGAATCCCCGAAGACGAAAATCGCACCGAGTCACATCAGGAGGGCGTGAAGGCCACAAACCAGGGTGATAATTCCGACTTCACAAACGGCGTGTAAACCTTTAAGGAAACTGAAGAAGTGTGTGTGGTTGCGGAGTCCTCTTGAAAATGACCGTAATTACGCTTTTCATTTGTC
>BLKR01005200.1:0-86699 GCA_011170035.1 Teleogryllus occipitalis
ATCCTAGGACCTGGTTATTGGCAATGCTGACTCTGCACTAAACTCGACCGGTGAGAAGCCGGTTAGTGGCATACAAATATCATAGGGGAGAGGAATCGACTCCGTGAAAGCAAAGCCTCCTCCCCTTCCCTCCCCCTCCATCACCCCCTCCCTCTCCCCTCCCTCTCCCCCTCCCTCTCCCCCTCCCTGTTCCCCTCCCTCCCCCTTTCTCCATCTCCCCGCCCTCACCCTTCCCGACACTTTCCCTCCCCGTCCCTCTCCCTCCCCGTCCCTCCCTCTCCCTCCGTCCCTCTCCCTCCGTCCCTCTCCCTCCGTCCCTCTCCCTCCGTCCATTCCTCCCTCTCCCTCCCTCCGTCCCTCCTCTCCCTCCCTCTCCGTCTCCCTCTCCCTCCCTCCCCGTCCCTCTCCCTCCCTCTCCAGCGCTCTCCCTCCCTCTCCAGCGCTCTCCCTCCCTCTCCAGCGCTCTCCCTTCCTCTCCAGCCCTCTCCCTCCCACTCCCTCTCCCTCTCCCTCCCTCTCTCCGTCTCCCTCCCTCTCCGTCTCCCTCTCCCTCCCTTTCCGTCTCTCTCTCCCTCCCTCTCCGTTCCCCTGCCCCAGCCCCGCGTCCGACGCGCGCACATTCCAGAGGGCACGCCCGCCCCTGCGCCGCCGGGAGAGCCCTGGGAACAGCCGGAGCCGCCGGAACAGGTTGGAGATTATCTCGCGGCTCCTCCGTTCCGCGCGCGCAGATGGATCGGCTGCCTGCCCCCGCACCCACACGCCATGCTTTACTCCCCGCCGCCAACACGTGTTCTCAGGCGGCGGAAGACGCCTCTTCATTGTGCTGCAGGTGCCTGTTTTGGATTTCACGTTGACTGGAAATCTATTGGCTTTATCTTATACGCATATGTCGCTTAGTTAGATTTTTTGTAGTCGATTGATCGATTGATTAGTATTTTCGGGCGGGTCAACTGCTAAGGTCATTCGTCTGGTAAGTGTATTTGTTTTCTCGGAAGATGGATGTTATTCCCCCCCCCCCTGGATGCTGATATCTGGCGCCGACCTACTCGACCAGCGGGGTTTCCCCCAACTAAGTATCTCACACTAACGGGTCACCGTCCCAGCTGGGGCAAGTTCTAAGTTCCCGACTGGTGTCCCGGCATGTTGGTAGAGTAGTGTATGTGAGTGTAATTGTGTGTATTTAAGGGTGAGGATAGAAGAAAGAATAGCGTGGAAAGATCCCGCGCGGTCTGTGGCTCGTTTGTTGGGGTACTGTTCCGGCATTCGCCTGGTGTTGATCGGGGAAAACTACCGATCAGAGCCGCTAGAATTGTCCTCCATACGTGGCTGAATTCGATCTAGCTATGTAGCGAGTGTCAAAAATCCGTTCACCTAAACCCTAGGACCTCCATTCACAAGCATTGCAGTGTCATCAATTGATACCTTAAGCTACCTAAGCCGGTTTAATATTCGAAAATATTAAATTCGAACTGACAAAATTTATTCACTAATCTGTATAGTTCCTTGGGAGGCGAAGACTAAGGCCAGTTTGTCCACTTGATATCGTGAATATCTCACATTATTAAGTTTTTACAGGGAATGGGGGGGGATTTACATTTTCT
Organism: Teleogryllus occipitalis; assembly: GCA_011170035.1. Taxonomy (NCBI): domain Eukaryota; kingdom Metazoa; phylum Arthropoda; class Insecta; order Orthoptera; family Gryllidae; genus Teleogryllus; species Teleogryllus occipitalis. The sequence goes on from BLKR01005200.1 coordinate 1,602, forward strand.
CCTGAAATTGCAAATCCATGCCGACAAACGCCTTTAAGCGATTAAGTTAACACCTGAACGCTAAACAGGCATAATGTTAAAAGGAAAGAGGGCACAAAATTTTATTTAATAATTCTACGCGAAAGATAATCAACTAAAATAACAAATAATAAGCAGTACTGACCGTAGTTGGACAAGAAATATGCTACAAGATTTAATAGCGGTAACTTTAATAATAGTTTGTTGTGAGAGAATGAGAATATTAGACCTTTTCTTAACCGCATTTATAACTGAACCAAGTGATATAAAAAACTTGTTTGCAGTATGTAAAATATTAAGAAGGGTTCCAATTTACACGTTAGGCATTTAGAGAAATAAATGAGACAGTAGTGATAACTTTTCGCGATTCAGAATCCAACCAGAAAGGATTGTAATTAAATTGTTTCTAATTTATTGAAAAATTATTATATATTTAAAAATATAGGCGTAATGTTTCATGGTTTACTATCGTCAACGATTTACAACTGCTTTTATGAATATAAGTGTGAGTTCTCTTAAATTTCTTTGCCGTCTAACCTTCTGGTAGTGTATGATCATATTTTTAATTATTAACATTCGAGAGGGTAAATATGGTGCATTTTGTTTCCGTGTGAAAACGCGGATACTTGAATTAACACCGTGTAAAGAGATTTCTGCTTACGTTGCTTTGAGGTACATTTTATCCTTCTTCATCCCCCGTAGAAACTGTATCTCGAAGGGTCTGCTTTAAGTTGCCGGGCTATAAATCCTCGGCATTCTAGCATACGCCATGCTTTACCCAGGACGAACACGTGTTGTCTGTGAGCAGCGTAATGAATGAACAAATTCCTCAGTGTTCTTTCTCAGCTGCAGGTAAAGAAGGATGCTGGGTGCTTCTTTATGTATGCATGATGCTCTCTAAAACCGGTAGTAACCCAGTGAAATGTCAACGGTTAGCTTTTGTGTGATCACTTTGTCTGTACCTTCACTATTCTTATGGAGAGAAACGTTCGCTTGCATTCAAGCTTTCTGACTGAAACAAATTTCTCTGTGGGAATAATTGATACTCTCTCAAGTGCTTGATATTTCTTGATTTTTCAATGACCCCGTGTGTCTCGGAAATGTAGTTGTAAATCATATGAAGGAGAGAGAAAATTCAAAATAAAATAAGCCTTGCGCATGACATTTGGTATGAATATTTCATGACCCCTAGTGGAAAATATAGTGGATAAATTTTAGGTAAAATGCTCAATTTATCCGTTAGTATCGTATGAAAGAAAACTTGGTCGTTAGTTTTAAACATTTTGGCTGAGCACTCAAAGTTATTACCATTGAGAAAAATAATCTACAGATAATATAACACCACTCGGCATTTAAATGTTTTTCGAGATCTAAAAAAGAACATGTTAGTTCTCGGGTGTCCGAGTGATGTTTTGGCTTAGGTTTATTCTCCAACAACGTTCCAACAAGGACCAACCGTTTCGCTCTGCGGAATATGACCATGACCACATGACCACATTACTGATTCTAAAATTCATTCGTTGTTTATCCATTTCTTATTCAATTCAAAATATTTTTAAATGGTAAAATCACAAAGTTTTAATTTTTTTTCATTATAGTTGTCACTATTTCTTTAAAATATGCTTTTTTGTTACTTTTAGAAGGTTGATCCAAACGGTACGGCCAAATTCTCTCGACCAGCAATGAGTACCTGAGCAACAACACTAAACAAGCGATAATCATCAAAATATTCTTAAACGTTCCCAAAAAACGAAAAATATCTAGTAACTTATTTTTAAAGTTTATTACATTTTTACCGTTGGTGCTAAAAGCCTTTAAGAGATTTCCGACAACTAGCCTCTTTAACAAACTAAAATACAGCCGAAACGATGGGAAAAGTTGTATACTTGCATTGATAACTAGGTTTTACCTCTGGCTCTTACTCAATTCAAGCAAATTCGCTCGGTTTTACGTTCGCCCTCTCTGTTTTTTGTTGTCGCTGCTCCTTTGAAGCAGGTCGCGACTCAAAGAGAGGTTTATCCAACTACGTAGCATTTCCGAATGCTGCCTCCCAGCGGCGTTGGAGATCTCTTTCGCCTGCTGAAAGGCGCTCGAAGGAGAGCGACGCGGGTTGAAAGCGCCGGTGGCGCCGCGCCGCGGAGGCGTTTGCTGCGAAAGGCGTCGACGCAACGGGACGCGGGGACGGGGGACTGGATGGCACGGCCGTCGGCTTCTAATAAGGTGCGGGTGGGGGAGAGGACGGCGGAGTGCGTGAGTGGGCGGGTGAGTGCGTGAGTGGGCGGGTGAGTGCGTGAGTGGGCGGGTGAGTGCGTGAGTGAGTGGGCGGGTGAGTGCGTGAGTGAGTGGGCGGGTGAGTGCGTGAGTGAGTGGGCGGGTGAGTGGGAGGACGAGTTTGGAAGACGGAGGGTAGAGAACCGGCGATCGAGAGAAGAGAAGGGGGTGGTCAGGAAGGGTGAAAAGGGGGAGGAGATAGGAAGGGACAGACAGGCCATAAAAGAGGACGAACGGATAGTGAGTTGAGAGGGCGGGTGGATATGAAAAAGGACGAACCGGCAAAAACAATGCAGGCGGGGGAGAGGAATGGGACAGACGAGTGGAAAGAGTGGGATGCGCGAGCGGGCACTAGGCGTGAAATAGCCGGACGGACGGGCGAGGGAGTGCAGAGAGACAGACAGACTAGTAGGCGAGAGGAGCGCGCGAGCGGGCGGGAGGGGATCGGGCGTGAGGAACGGACGGGTGGGCAAGTGGAGAGGGACAGGCGGGCGGGCGAGACGGTTGACGAAATGGCAATAGGGCGAGCGAGAGAAGAGAATGGGGAGGTCAGGAGGGGTGAGAAGGGGGAGGGGATGGGAAAGGACAGGCGGGCCATAAAAGAGGACGAACGGGTAGTGAGTGGAGAGGGCGGCTAGATATGAAAACGGACGAACCGGAGAAAACATAACAGGCGGGGAAGAGAAAAGGGACAGGCGAGTGGGCGCTAAGAGTGGAATGGACGGACGGGCGAGGGAGTACAGAGGGACGGACAGAGGCGGGTATGCAAGAGAAGCTCGCGAGTGGGCTAGAGGAGATGGGGGTGTGAGGAACGGACGGGTGGGTAAGTGTAGATGGACGCGCGGGCGAGCGACTTGGCTGGCGAAACGGCAGTAGGGCGAGCGAGAGAACAGAGACCGCGACGACGCGAGGAGCAGTGCGGTCGTGTGGGAGGGAGGGGAGAGGGGTCGGCGAGCGGTAGGGAGGGCGGATCAGGGGCGGGGCGTGTCGGTGACATCGGCGGTGCTCACTTCCAGGTGGGCTGTAACGAGCGACCATTACATCTGGACGTCGAGCCACTTAATCTCCCGCAGCCAGGAGCGGCGACCGGTGGCACTCGTTAGTTGCTGCTGAGAATCCGACGCACCCCCCCCGGCGCTCCCTCCTACGCCGCCCTCCACTCGCCTTGCCTTTGCCCTCGGTTCCGCTGCCGCGAGCGGTAGCTCAGTGCATCAACTGATGTCACTGCAGCGCCTCGCACCGGAAGGTTCTAGTTTCGAGTTCTGACAGCGGCAGGATTTTCGACACTAGCTTTTCAGCTAGGTCGAATTCAGTCGCTGTCTGGAGGAGAATTCTAGCGGCCGGCTGCTCTGATCGGTAGTTTTCCTTGGTTTCTCCGATCAACGCCAGGCGAATGCCGGAGCAGTACCCTAACAAACGGGCCACGGACTTATACTCAGGCTCTGCCTTCATTTTTTGGGTCACAATTTGGATGAGATGTCCGTGATGCCTCTTTGCTAGAAAAGCAATTTCATCTACGGTAGACTGCTGCCATGAATTTATTTGACTATTTCATCCTGTGTATCTGCAAACTTGTTTGCGCATTTTTGCTGAGCTTCAAGATATCGCTGCAAAGAAACATATACTTTTCCCAAATTGGTGTTTTCCATCATTAATTATAAAGAAGTAAACTTTATTACTCCTAAATTGAAATCATTTCTAGTGTACAACACTCCTTTTCTTTACAAATGGTAGACGGTTTCTTATCCTTTTACCAGAGTCAAAAAAACTCTACATTGTTCGTAATGAATTTCGCAATGAATTGTTCATTTGATGCTCTTCGTGATGCTATTTAGGCTTCTGATAGATTCATCAAGTCACATTAATCATTTTCTGCGAGGATGTAGATCGGTAAGATAGACATATCCACTATTGTGGTAGATGCAATCATCTTTACAATGCTTTTATCGTGTTTCTTGACTCAATAACAGTTTTCCTGATGTACCCTTTGCGTGACTGTTCATTAACTCAATTTCCTACACACTATTATTTTCATCTGTCTAGAAATCAACCCTGAAAAACCGCAAGGGAATAATTTTCGATTATGATTAACATCGCCCTCAAACTGTTAATAGTTCGTCCTCGTACTTGCTTTCATTATCTTACTCTCCGTACGTCATCATCTTTACTTTAGAAACGTTGACTCCTTTTCTCACTCCACGGCGGTACTCTCAACATTTCTACCTCAACCTCGCTTCTTCCCACAACTCCACCTTTTCCCACGCCACAATTCCCAACGGTAACCGCAAACCGGTCAAGAAATAAGGATCCTCCGTCCGACCAGCGGAAGTCGTAATGAGTACAGGGAGCTAATTATAAAAAGCGCCCGATGGCCTCTCTGCGCCTGGGGTAAATTTGTAAAATTACGCAAAGCAAACAATCGATAAGCGCGCGGCGCTTGGAAGACGCCACACGCGAGCCCATAACGCGCGTGCGCAGCTCATTACTCGCTTTACGAGACGCACCCCCCAGTGGTCCGAAACTGAAGAACGGGCGGCCAAAATTCCAAAAGCGTTAATAAAAGAAAACTATTGCCGTAGATGCTGTTAATGTTCCTCACCATAAGAGTATGGATAACAGAAAAAGTGCATCGAGTATGGAGATTTAAGTCGATTAAAATGGAAAGAAAGAAATTTTGTCTTAAAATCCTGTAATGAGCTAATAAAAAAATATCTCTCACACACGCACTTTATTTGTCTCTCTCCCTCCCTCTCTCTGTCTCTCTCTCCCTCTGTCTATTTCCCTCTCTCTCTCTGTCTCTCTCCCTCTTTCTCTGTCTCTCTCCCTCTTTCTCTGTCTCTCTCCCTCTTTCTCTGTCTCTCTCCCTCTTTCTCTGTCTCCCTCCCTCTTTCTCTGTCTCTCTCCCTCTTTCTCTGTCTCTCTCCCTCTTTCTCTGTCTCTCTCCCTCTTTCTGTCTGTCTCCCTCTCTCTCTGTCTCTCCCTCTCTTTGTCTCTGTCTCTCTCCGTCCCTCTGTCTCTGTCTCTCCCCCATTTCCTCTGTCTCTATCAATATCTGAGTCTAGCTTTACGTCGTTCACTGAAAGTAATAATACAATTTGAAAAGGTTTTTTCCTGTTCCTATTTCTTTGCCACTACAGGATTAGTTCCCATTTCTTTGACCCCGATGAATAAGCCTATAAGTAAAAAAAGTAATAATTTTACAGCAGAGCAAAAAACAACTTTAAATTAATGCTGTAATCTGGTGTTAATGATATTCAGAAAAAACCTACACACAAAAAGTTCCGATTTAATATCACCTTCGTTTGAATATCATTAATCCTTAATTTACTTCAGTTGAAAGTTGTTTTCTGCTCCCGTGTTTATGACTGGGTTTATGACTGGGTTTATGACTTATCGGCGTATTCACCGGGATCAGAGATTTGTCAGTTCTGCGCCACTGTGCGGCGGGCGCGCACGCGGCAATAAGACGCGGGTATTAAACCGATGCGGCGCGGTGCGGCGCGGCGAGCGGAGGCCAGGGAGCTCCAGCTCGTAAAGCCGCTGACGAGGCGCAGTCGCCGCCCACTTGTCTGCAGGTGAAGTCGCAGCCAGTGGGGGGAGGGGGCAGCGTGACGCACTTCCCGGCTTTTTGCCGCGTGCGATTACGACTCACGAGGTGTGAAGTTGTTTGGAACGGACTGGGTAGAGTTTCCACGAGACGAAACAAACGCAGCTCTGTAATGTGGGGGTGTGAATTACGATTTGACCCGGTCTCGGTAATAGTCGACGTTGTGGTCATAGAAAGCGTAGGCTGCAGTGGACGGAGTTGGAGCCGGCTGACCGGGTGACGTCGCGTCCTAGACGTAGTTGCCGACGTTTAGGCCGACGTACTGCGACCTTCCTCAGGGCGAAATCCTTTCACCCACGTCTAGGACGAGACGTCGCTTGTACAGTCGTTATCTTTTGTGGTCATAGACCTGTCCTCATCTCACTGTCACTGAAAATCAGGGATTCTCAATCTTCTTCTGGCATCGACCCCATTTAAAACAAAGATTTGCCACTTTGACCCCCTTGACTTGTTTCGAAAAAATAATCGTAACACAAATAATTGCATATAAATATTATTTATAACAATTACGTAGACAAAAAATAGAACAAAAAGTTGGAAAAAATGTTTTATTAGTTTTTTTTTTTAAATCTAGGGCTTTTATCCAGCCAACAGCCGGTTACCCTTTACGCCCCAATGGGACGCATATTCGACCATACACTAGACACCAACACACTTGCGGGCTCCTCTGATCTGGGGTCAGCAGAACGTGAGGCCCTCCGCGACAACACATACATACAAAGTCAAGGAACAAACAGCCATGCCCAAGGCGGGACTCGAACCCGCGACCCTTCGGACCGAAGCGCTGAGTCGGTACTCGCTCTTAGCCACCTCGGCCATCCAGGTCGGCATGTTTTATTTTTCCACTATCATATTTTTCAGTTTTAAGAAATATAAAATCTTATTAAAAGTCTCAAACTTTGTGCAAGAAAATAGCTAACAATCTTATTCATATTTATTGTAATCAATAGGATCTTGATTACATAGATCAATGTTCGGTGCATATTAGACTATCAACCCCTTGGTCATCAGTGACCGCCTTTAAAATTTCATCGACGCCGTTGGTAAACACTGCTGTAAATGAACTGCGTAGTAAGCGACCTTGCGAGTTGTTGTCGAGGCGAAGGAGGACGGTCGCTTCCTTCCGGGTCTCCAGGCGTTGGATTCTCTCCGGGCGTGGATTGTTGAGGCTCTGCAACAGTCGACTTTGTAAGGCAGTTGCCGCTCAGTCCGTACAAATTGATTATGCTCGAAGAACATCATTGCTATCGGCGTCGTGTCGTCTCCACAGCGAGCGCCGGGTTGTCCCGAATAGGGCGGTGCCCCGCTGGTGGGCGATACATGGTTGGGGAAAACCCCGCTTGCCGACAGTAGGTCGGCGCCGGGGCTCGCCATCCAGCCGGGGAAGATCACCACCACTTCCCGAGCAAAATACATGGCTACTCTACCGCACATGCCGGGAGACTTAGAGGTCCGAAGCTTAGAGGTTGTCCTGGGTTGGGGAGGGGTCCCGCTGGTGGGAGATACCTGTTTGGGGAAAACCACGCTAGCCGACGGTAGGTCGTCGGCGGATCTCGCCATCCAGAGGGGGGAGATCACGTAAGCCACCGTCCGAGGAAAATAGCATGCAATACAGTTATTGGACTATTTAACTTACCACTTGAGACGCCCGTTATCACTAATCAATCAATCGTGAGCGCCGGAGGTGAAGTCTGGTAACTGCTTCCGATGGCTGTGATGGAGATACAGACAGCAATCAAAACTTTTGCGAATGCGCATTGAAAATTTGTTTTCTACTATTTCAGTTATAATACTGTTTAATCAATGCGTAATATTTTGATGTCGGGTGCATCAACTACATTCAAGACATTCAACCCGTCAGTGTAGTGGATGTAATTTCCCTGAAGATGACGGAGTTTCTCTGGAACTGAAAAGTGAGATCCGTTGCTGACCTACACGTTGATTTCGGGGTTTTCCATATTTCATGTATCTTTCCAAAGAATCATCACCCCGACCGGGAGATGCTGTAAGCTCCCAACTGCTCCCCCGACTTGTAATGTGGTGCATGTAAGTGTGTGAGTGTGTAGTGGGTGTATATCGAATCTCGAACGCTACGACCTTGCGATTAACGATGCTACCGAGCTTTCGCAGCCGTTATACAACTATGAGAGAAAAAACAATCATGGTTGTCATTGTTGAATGTCCTTCGGCAAACAACTTCGACTGTAAACCGCCAGCAGAACAGAACCGAACACAGTGATAACAGATCTACCTTACTCCCAACAACGGATCCAGCCCTTGTCCTGTTGCACAACTCCCGTGCATGCTGCAGCGGCCGAGCAAGCGCCTTGCCATGCACTCCTGCCGCGGGGAAACGAATGCCTGACAGCCCTCCGCCTGTAGCGGTGCCGGCGCCGACTCCATATATTCGCTTGTACAGGTGAGGTGGCGACATTATGTATGCGGAAAGGCCCCGAACGCAGCCGTGGGGGTCCACGGGGAAATCTACACACGTAAGAGAAAACCTACACGTATCCGTCGTGTGGGAATATAAAATATGGCGCCTTTTTAACAGTCGTCGTTGCCGTTGTCTTCGTCGTTGTCGTCGGCGGCGGCGGCAGCGGGAGCGAAGGATGGTTTGGCCGCGGCGTAGCCTTAAGGGCGTTCCCTTGTTTTTAGACCAAAAATAAATTCCAATTAATACCCACTCGCGCGCTGTTTACGAGGGGCGGTAAAACGGAATGGCGTCGGGATGTGTTAGGTGAAAACATTTCCCCTCCTTCGTTGACAATGACGGAAACAACGCGCGGCGACAAAGAGGGGCGAGCCGGCGCCGGCGCTGACAAGGATGTTGGGGGAGGGGAGGGGATTGGGGATTGGGTTGGCGGCGGAGAAGAAAGACGAGGTTGGCGAACCGGCTGGCGAGCGTGGTGAGGTGGATAACGTGTTGGTTAAAGGTGACGCGATGTGAGTGGATGGAATCGCCGTTGATGTCGATGATGGAAGTGATGTTGTTACGTTTTGTGACGTTGTTACGTTTTTGTGACGTTGTTACGTTTGTGACGTTGTTACGTTTTGTGACGTTGTTACGTTTTGCACGTTGTTACGTTTTGTGACGTTGTTACGTTTTGTGACGTTGTTACGTTTTGTGACGTTGTTACGTTTTGTGACGTTGTTACGTTTTGTGACGTTGTTACGTTTTGTGATTGTGTTGTTACGTTTGAGACGTTGTTACGTTTTGTGACGTTGTTACGTTTTGTGACGTTGTTACGTTTTGTGACGTTGTTACGTTTTGTGACGTTGTTACGTTTTGTGACGTTGTTAGCGTTTTGTATTGTTACGTTTGTGACGTTGTTACGTTTTGTGACGTTGAAGTATGTTTTGTGACGTTGTTACGTTTGTGACGTTGTTACGTTTTGTGACGTTGTTACGTTTTGTGACGTTACGTTTTGTGACGTTGTTACGTTACTGTTACGTTTATATTTTGTGAATTAAACACGGATATTATTTTTAATAAAAACGTGTATTTGGTTTCTTAACATGATCACTGAAAACACTTGGATGTATGTACAGATTGTCTTCTACTTCTTGATTATTTATTTACACTACACTTCTCTTGATTATTTATTTTCACTATTCACATATTTTGCACTGTTCGATGCACTGACAACAGTTCACTGCACTGACCACAGTTCGATGCATTGACCACAGTTCACGTCACTGAGCACAAGCACTGCACTGCTATGCACCGCGATGCACACATTTCACAGCTCAGCTTCCCCTTCAGATTTCAGACTGACTGCCTCGCGGTCTCCGGCCGCCGCGTATTTATACTCGGCGGGCGCCGTCGAGAATTTTCTGGACTTTGCGATAAGCGCCGCGAACACTCTTGGGCCATCTAGTTCGAGGGCCGCCGGCAGATGTCTCAATCCGCACGTAGATGTAGTTCGTGGTGGCGCCGGCAGATGACGCAATATTTTGTCACAATAGGACAAAAGTCTAAAAAGTTTTTCTTTGTTTTTTTCATATCTGCTCTATCTGCAACGTTTCTTAAGTTTAAACGCTAAGGCGAACATTCTGGAAGAAAGGAAATCACCCTCTAAGCTTTTCAAATGAGCTATCAACAACTTCGGTTGGTGATCTCGGAGGCTTCACAATCGGTAACAGTGTTAGGCGCGTTGCTCTTTATATTAAGAATTAAAGTGATGGTATGCAAGAACATTTTGGTAAATACATAGCAAGTGAAGAAACCATTCAGTAACGGCGTTATGAAGGAAATTATATTTTGTAGTAAGTAGTATTTGTCAAATTCCACTGACGTTCACGTAACTTACAGATTGTAACAATTCTAGTTAGTGTATATGAATCTATTCGTCAACTATCGTCATCATTTTAAAATGCATATTTCCATCTTCAGGATCTTCGTTGGAACGTTAATGTAATATAGTACCTTGTAGTAATAAAATACATGAATTTGAATCCATTAATGGTATTATACCACCTCTAATATAGTGTGATATTTTTGATGTCCAATACTGTTTGTGGCAGTGGTTACTACGCTGCGCATATAATGCCGGATGGAGTTGCTCTCGCTCTGAGGCTGCATCAATCCCTTATGATGCTGGGCGTAGGAACACGAGTATGCAACGCTGGGAAGCTGGGAGCTTTGTATTGTGTCACTACTGTTCAGAACTTCTACTCACCACTGACTATAATGTTACGTAAGAAGCCAAAGAATTGTATACTAGAAAGGTTTTAAGCCTAATCCTTCTTGTTGGTAGATGGAAATATTAATAATAATATGAATAATTATATAATAATAATAATAATTAATAATGATGATGATCAAACTATAATTTTTAAACAATGTGGGGCACCTAAAAGAACCTTACCAGGCCTAATATATAGCGCCAATATCTAAACTCAACAAACGTAATCATAGTTTAAACAACTACGACGATGGTAGCGATGGTGACAGCTATTGTCTGGGGGGTGGGAGATGCTTTCGAGTGCCGTTGCGAGGTTACGGCGCGGCGGGATGAGCGTGTATAGGCGACAGCGGCTTCTCAGCAAGTAAATAAGGCTATTTGTACAGGAGGTGCGCGGGCGCCAGAAGTGTTTTGAGGGCGCTGGCGCCATACGCAGGCCCACCGGACACGACACGACACGACCCGACACGACCCGACACGACCCGACACGACCCGACACGACCCGACACGACCCGACACGACCCGACACGACCCGACACGACCCGACACGACCCGACACACGACATGACTTGCACAGGGCACGCTGCGGCCAGCGGTCCCGCAATCGAATGACCCGCCCGGAAAGTTGCGCTTGTTCCTGGAAAATGAGATTTAAGGTAATGCGGCTTACAGTGCTGATGGGAATGTAGACGGAAACATGGTTTTATAGTGTGTGATGTATCATTCAATGGCTCGGTTAAATACTGGGTGGGGAGAAACGACAATGCATTGCGAACTTTAAGGTAACCTTCGTTGTGAGTTTCGTATCTGGAATAAATGACTTGCCTGTGGTTTCTATTTTACATTTTCTTTTCCAAGCACTAAAATTAAATGTTATTCAAACAGCTAATACTTTTTTCGCATTGTTAATTTAATTTAATTTATTTTGAATTTTTTGTCCATACTATATATTGCTGACATTTCCTAAGTTCACAACATACTTTTCTAATTTCAAAAAAATGCTACCACAATATGATTATTTTTGTTAAAGAAGACATTTATTATTATCATTGTTAATAATAATATAATAATAATGTATTTTTTAATTAAGGGAGATGGAATCATCAATCCTGCTTTTTCCAAATATATGGTTTGATTATTTGTTGAACAACACTTTCAATTTAATATTATTAACTGATCATGTATTTGACCAACAACCTGCGATTAAAATGTATGAATAATACAAATTCCATTGTAATCCTTTTTATTTCCGATCAAGCGGTAGACTATTCCACTTAAAATGTTGATCCCGACATACTTGTCATAAGTCTTCCAATGGAGTTGTTTTTAAATGAATGTTTTAATAAATTCAATTCATTAATGAGTTTCAACTGTCAACTATTCAATATCTGTATAAATCTAATTTCAACTGTTAAAACTGTATATGTGAAATTTGCGTGTAATTTTTTCGCGTCGCGATCAAAGAGAATCGCCCGAGATGATGCCGTTCCGACTTGTTCAACCCGCAGCGCGATTTCGATTTCCTGGCGGGCCCTTTGTGTGTGGCCACGCCCCGTTCTCCCTTCGGGCCCTTGCCCTTCACCGCCCCATGCTTGCTCTCGGACGCTATCGTATCGCGCGACTGACGCCGCTCCGCTTCACGTCCCTCCCCCCCCCCCCCCCCCCCCCCCCCCCCCCCCCCCCCCCCCCCCCCCCCCCCCCCCCCCCCCCCCCCCATCCCCGCCTCTCTCCCCGCCCTCTGCCCGCCCCACCGCTCCCCGCCGCGCCGAGGCCCCGCCCCCTCCCCGTCCCTCCGTCCCACCCTCCCCCATCCCTCCCCTCCCCGTCCCTCCCGTCCCCACCCGCCCCATCCCTCCCTCCCCGCCCTCTCCGTCCCTCTCTGCCCCTCTCCACCCCCTCTCCACCCCTCTCCACCCCTCTCCACCCCCTTCCGCCCCTCTCCGCCCCCTCTCCGCCCCTCTCCGCCCCTCTCCGCCCCTCTCCGTTCCTCTCCGCTCCCTCTCGCCCCCCTCTCCGTTCCTCTCCGTTCCTCTCCGCCCCTCTCCGCCCCTCTCCGCCCCTCTCCGCCCCTCCTCCGCCCCTCCCTCCGCCCCCCTTCCGCCCCTCTCCGCCCCTCTCCGCTCCTCTCCGCTCCTCTCCGCTTCTCTCCGTCCCTCTCCGTCCCTCTCCGTCCCTCTCCGTCCCTCTCCGTCCCTCTCCGCCCCACTCCGCCGGGCCGCGCCCCGCCCCCTCCCCGCGTTATCCATCACCGCCTGCCTGTGTTCCTACAAAGGCGCGGGGAATCGGACGGCGTCGCCCCCGCTGTCTCTGCCGCAGCCCCCGCTCGCACCGACACGCCCCCTTCGTCGCCGCGTCGCTGTGCCGCCTCCGCTGGCGTCATGCCCCCCCCTCTCCCCAGCCTTCTCCTGCGCTTTCGGCGCCACAACGCAACGCTATACTAGGGGAAATAAATTTCCGCGGCGCAAGGTCATTTTGGAGGATGTTCCCCTGGCATTCACTTTCGTGTCGTGTGTTCTTCCCAACCTCGATAGCAATCGTCCACTCACCTTTTGTGAAGATCTGTTGATGGGCTTGGAATGATACAGACATGGGAAGCAACCGTCAAAAATACTTTAAAAGATTCAACATGAACCCAAACTACTAACTAATTTTTTATACATAAATCAATTTATACATTAATATCTTTGTTTTCCAGATACCTTAGATAAGTTACTTCAATTTTTTTTCCAAATTTAAGTCTTCCAAATCAGGTCTTTGTATCTTACAGATGAGTGAATTGGTAGAATGAAGTCTTTGTTATAGTAGACTGAACAATTGAAGGAAAGATTAAAGTAAATTTTCTTGGTCTATTACAAATTCTGCGTGGATGCTCCAAGATGGGAACCTAATCTTAAATCTGCAACAGGAGACGTCTGTATCATTGCCAGCACACAATCTTGCCGAGGTAACGCTATCTACAGCTTACCCTTTGTCTTCCTCACGCCCTCCGGTATTGTTACCGACATCCCATTCACCATCACTATTCCCATGCGGCCCATGTTTACGATCTTCCTCTCCACCTAACTGCTATATTAATGCCCCCCCACCCCCAAAAACACAGACACACACACACACACACACACATGCAGCGGCCGCCGCCACGCTCAACCGACATCAACACCGACACTGCCAACCCTCCACCACCGCTACCGCTTTACCCACCACGCCACTTCTGCCGCTACCACCCCCTCTTCCTCCTACGCTACCTTCCCCTCCGACAACCATCGCCACTTCCACCGCTACCGCCCCCTCCTCCACCACGGATTGCACCACCACTGCCACTTCCCCTGCTACCATCCACTCCTCCATCACGCTTCCATCCCCTCCTCCACCGCTACACCGCCCCTTCCTCCCCACCACCGCCACTTCCGCACTTCCACCAAAAGCCCCTCCTCCACCATCGCAACTATCCCCTCCTCCACCATCGCTACCATCCCTCCTCCACCATCGCGACCATCCCCTCCTCCACCATCGCTACCATCCCTCCTCCACCACTGCTACTATCGCCGCTACCGCCCTCTTCACCACCAACACTTTCACCGCTACACCCCTCCTCCACCAAAGCTACCACGCTCTGCCACTTCTCCCCGCTACTACCAGAGCCAAAGCACCACCGCCACTTCCTCTGCTACCACCCCTCCACCACCACCACCGTCACTTCCACCGCTACCATCCACTCCTCCACCACCACCACCGCCACCGCCACCGCCCCTGCTTCTCCCTGGCAGTCCCCCTCCGTCGGGTGATCCGAGGGGGATCATCTGTGTTTATTGATTCCGGGCGCCCGTCCGCCGCCCCTCGCTATCTGGTGCTCATCTGCAGGCCGCCGCTCCGCGCCGCGCCACGCTGCTCCGTGGCGATCGGGTGGAAAGCCGCTACGGCGAGCAGAAGGCGCTGGAGCACTGTGGCCCGCGTCTCGAAGAGGGCGGTCAAAATTTCAGCTACTCAGCAGGCATGTGACATCACCCATAAAACACCGAAGTTTCTGAACATCTTTACATATATTAATAAAGAATCCACTCAGAATCATCGATGTTTGTAAGCATCATTGTTTTTAAATTGGATTAGTAACCAGTGAAGTTCACGAAGGGGAGGGGGCATTTCATTTTAAAATATCGTTTATTAATTTTTAATTGAGATTTAACTGACAAAACGAAGTCAAAAATCATGAAGATAACGAAACTTGGATTATTTTATTCGATTAATTCAAATTCAATATAGTCTTCTTTATTTCCATATAACTTATTTTTTAAATCATTATTCAGCCTGCAAGAAAACAAACCAGCAGGGCGTGAATTACGACTCGAGTTCAACTACAAAACAATCTATCCAGACTATCGATATTTCGAAGAGGTTCAGAGTGGTAATATCAAATAAACGGACGATATTCGAATCCGACAATATGTTCGATGTACCAAATATGATTAATTTCATTAGCCCTTTATCATGTAAATTGGACAGTTTCGTACTATAATTTTCGTTCTCTTTTAGTGGCTTTCAAACCATCGTGTGCTGATTGCTCCAGATTTGCTGCGTTAGCAAATGCTCTCCTTCTACTTCCTGCTACTACTGCAACTGGGTCAGGCGAAGGCGTCGACGTGTTCGGCTTCTCATGTTTTCACAAACGGTTTACTTACCTTCCGCCATATTTCCATTTCGTCGCTATCTCAATAGACTGCAGATTTCCGCCCAACAGTGAGCTTCTATTTTTGTCTCGTCCGCTTTAGAGAAGTAGGTGTCCTCCCTGAGATGTTTCACTCGAAATCCTAAAGATAAGTGACAAATATTTGTTGCGTAGGTACAGGACGACGCATACATTATGCCTGAAGGCATATGTAATGCAGAATGTCGATGTGTATGTGAATTACTTTGCATGAAAAGGTGTGATTACAGAATGTACGAAACCTTTCATAATATTTCTTCTGCGTCACAGTAAAAAAGACACGAAACTGGGTCAACCAGAATCAAATTAAAATTATTGAATGACAAATTTTAGTGTATTGAATTGAATTAATGGTAGTTTCTCTTATTTTAATTCTCTGGCTTATTCAATGTTATCTCAGTTCTTGTCTTGTAAATATTAGCTTTGATTCGAATACACTCAATTTATGTAAAAGTAAAATAATAAAGTAAAAATTAACATGAAGGTTGGTTAATTACTGAATTACCTCTCTCTACCGCTCACTGCAATTTCCTGATAATTGAATTTAAGTTTTTACGATTAGGTTGATTTAAATTGGATTTAAGTAAGGGAGGAGGATGGAGGGGAGGGAGGGAGGGGAGGAGGGGAGGGAAGGAGGAAGCGGTTTGTAGCGGCACTGGCCAGTGCTGTAAGCACTTGATGGCGCTCGGCCGGAACCTGGCAAGGGGCCACGCCTGGCAGTCTGTCGCAAGCGTTGCTCGATCTCGTGTAACAGTTGCGCTTTCCGATCTCAGCGCCAGATACCGCTCAAAAGGACCGACGCGCTTTCAAAGGGGTGGGAGCGCTGTGGCTGCTGAAAAGCCTGGCACATAGTTTTCGTTAAGTTGGCTGAGGTTTGGATGTTCGTGTTGTCTACGAGTGGGTTGTATGTCAGTCATTCGACTTTTGTTGGCTGTTTTCTTGTTTTATGACTTCATTTAAAATGATTGATACAATCCATCGTTCAGTCGTAACGATTGACACAAGATACTTCATTCATGACCAATATTTAAGACCCAATAACTTTACTCCTTCAATAGAAACCACAGCAAACAAGCCCTCAGTATTTACAGTAACATATTTTATAAATTATAAATAGAATAAAGTTTTTTATAGATGAAACAATACATGTTTAAATATTAATATGAGCTAGTTTCCTTAGGAATTAATTCATTCATTTCGCGTTATGAATAAAATAAATATCACATAAGTATTAACCGACGACTTTGAGCCACTTAGCACAGGTTGACGTTCCACTTACCTGTTTAGCATCTTTTGTATGTCCAACTTGAATGTCTAATGCTGTAATTAGAAGATCGACAAATTAAGTATGTTGATTAAATGTAAATATTTTAAAAGTATTTTATTGCATAAGTGTTCCATAAATGAACACATTGGATAGCTACATCCATCTGAATAAGAATATAATTTCGTGATGATCGAAGTTATAGACAACAGTTTTCAAGAAGTTGGTAAGATCGGTTAGTTCTTTTGTATTGCTATTACTGATCTCATGAGTTTACTAAGAAGTTTCCTCACTAATAGGTCACTTAAATTATTGCCAAAAATATTTACTTTTGAATATAAATTTATAATTTTGGATATCACTGGTCTTTATCTCCATTAATGGATTCGGGTACCTTCAAGTCTACAACGTGTGCCAAGCTTCCGTATATTTGAACACGCTCCAGCACGTTGTTCACGTTCAGATCTACCTCGCTCTTGAAGTGAAATTCCAAAGCAGTTACACCTTATCAGTTTTAATACTACTCGCAGTGAGGTTAGAGTGTTTTCTTCATCAAGTTTTTCTTCCGTTTCTTTATTCCGTTCATTTTGTCATAATTCTACATGACGCAATGATAAAACACGGCCAGTTTATCACAATTCCACGTTATAAAACTCATTGTTAGTCATTGCGCGTGTGTGATCTCATGCTCCTGCGTGTGGTTTTATTGAAACTCGTTGTTTTTTGTGAAGTACACCGTAATGGGATAGCGTCCGTTTCTTTCTTTTTTTTCTCTCGCTAATGTACACAGCGTATATTATTACACTTGGATGCGGAACAAACATTTGTCTTCCTTTCGGCGAAAATTAGGTTGAAATGATGTATAGTTGAACGCGTAAAAGGAATGACGCTGCAGTGGCGCGGGGAGAAAGAAGGAAGGAATGCGTGTGCTCCTTCTTTATATGCGTGATAAGGCGACAAGCAACAACATTAATTAAGCGCCAAGGCGCGTCGCCCAAGGAAGAAGAGGAACAAAGAGAGAGAGAGAGAGACTATTAATACGAAGGAAAGAGAGATGAGCTGGCTTGGTTTGGGTATCCCGTAACGAGAGAGAAAGAACTCACCATTACAAGAGAGTGCGGATAAACAGTGTCGAGAAAGCGTTCAAGGATATTCTGGGAAATGGAGGAGGAATTGTAACAAAATGATTATTTATTTTTTATATATTTTTTATTTATTTGGTTATATTGATTTACACATTGACATATTTATATTTTTCTAGTATATTGAAGAATTGTAACTCATCCTAGATAGTTTTGGTTCTTCAACTTGGTGTTTAAAAGAAGGTGCGATGTAGGACAAAAATGCACAGACATCATGATGATCTGAAATTCGTGACTTCAAGAAATTTAATTTTAATTCATCCCTGCGCAAAGGGGTTGGCCCTAAAAATCGCGCTCACTTGAATTTGAGGAAAAAGTAAATACGTGAAAGAGCCAAATTCCTGCCTGGATTAAGGCAACGATGCACAGCAAAAAACGGTGACAGTGCAGTACAAGAGATGGTGAAGCAGGTTTCAAAAGGGAAAATAGGGTAGTAGGGAACGAGAATATTGCTTAAATGTAATTGATGTAAACTGAAATGTTAGTGGGGAATCGGTAGTTTAATGATGAATGTGTTAGGTGTAATGTTAAGTATAATTAAGCTGTCACTAAGAGGCAATTTTGTCAACAAACAGGAATAGTGAAAGAAGTAGAAAGCAATGCTATTTGAATCTAAGTACCAACAATGTTAGGACATCGTTGCCCTAGAAGTGTAACCCAAATTGGACGTACAAAGTATGTAAAACATATGGAGAACGCGAAGAACTGTTTCCAGTAAAAGAACGGGTGAATTGTATTACAATATATCTGAATGAAAAAATTATCACAATATTCTTATATAATAAATAATAATTGATTTCTTGTATGAAGGAGTAAGTGCCTTGAATATTCCCTATGAAAGAAAGATAGAAAGAGATAGAGAGAGATAGAGAGAAATAGAGAAATCTAAATGTTTTTTAAACAACCTATTCACAATGCCTAATGAAACAAGCAATTAACAAAAAATGTAGTGAATCCTATTTATACCACCTAGCAGGAAGCCCAAAAAAAAAAAAAAAAAAAAAAACCCAATTCGGGTGAGAACAAAATTTGCAAGCTACAAACCACGGAGGACGCGTCACTCTGACAACAGTGGACCGTGGCCGACCGAAGGAAGCACCCAGCTCACCTCGCCTGCAGGCCCCAAGCACTTCCTGCACCACCGCCGCGCCGCACCGACTCTGGCTCCGCGCGGCGGAGCGCTCGGCAAAAAAGGAAACAAATGAGAAAATGACTGTGATGAAAACAGCGAGATCTCCGGCGACGAGACCGTCTAATGAAGAAGTAGGCAGGGGGCTTAGCCCCGGCGCGGTACTCCAGGGTGAGGGGGTGGGGCGGCGAGCGAGCGGCCCTGGCAAATTGCAGGGATTACGCCTCTCGCGCCGGCGGTCTCCAGGCGTCGCGACGCGGAGTGACGGCGCAGGCGGCGGCGCGCTATGCCACGGATTGGGAGGAAAGCGGGCAAAAATATATTCCTTCAACAAACTTCAAAATAGAGTCGACTCTGGTTGTAGTGAACCTTCGGATGTAGTGAATCGTCGGATGTAGTGAATCGTCGGATGTAGTGAATCGTCGGATGTAGTGAATCGTCGGATGTAGTGAATCGTCGGATGTAGTGAATCGTCGGATGTAGTGAATCGTCGGATGTAGTGAATCGTCGGATGTAGTGAATCGTCGGATACAGTGAATCGTCGGATACAGTGAATCGTCGGATACAGTGAATCCTCGGATGCAGTGAATCCTCGGATGTAGTGAATCCTCGGATGTAGTGAATGCTTGGATGTAGTGAATTTGTCATCGGTCCCGTTTTACTTGCATTAGAAAGAAGCATAAGATTCTGTTTTAGTCAACCTGAATCTCGGCTATGGTGAACGTAGCATTTACGCAAGAGATATAACGTGGAAAAAGAATATATCACCTCAGTGCCATTGAAGGGTATCCAAGACTGCGTTACTATACATAGAGAACAACGCAGAATCCAGTACGGAGAGAGCATAAACTCTTCAAGAAGGATTAGAGACATTACAAATGAAAAAGTACGAAACAAACGATTGAAAATAATTGATTTTTAAGGACAAATAAATATATAGAAATTTTCAGCTTGTGCTGTTAATGTACGAGTATTTTGCTGTATCTCTGTATTAATAAAATCAATCGCTAGGGAGAAATTTTATTTAATTTTGACATCGTTGGACATACTGAACCTCAGGTATAGTGAGGGTGTGAAAAATGTTCACAGAAGTTCACTATAACCGGAGTTGATTGTATTCCTGCAATAAAAGCAAAAATAACACTACCAAGAAACACCTTTATGCCATCTTAGTGGAAACGGATGAGAAATAAGTAAATAATACGAGGCGAGTTTTTAAAGTAAGTACGGGTTTGGAAAAAAACTCGGATATAAACTTTTCAAATAAAAGCAGTAGTTACAGCAGACTTGACAAAAACTAAATAATGAGATAAAAAACAAAATAAACCAAAAAATCAGTATCAATCACAGAGATGACATGATTTGTATAAATAGGTTATACGCGTGGAGCAAAAGTCTTGCAATGTAACGAAATGCGTGGCAATCTTAGCTGTTACTAGTTGCCGTCTTTTGGCGAGGGTTATAGACGTTATGATCATGATTAGTCCTTCTTCAGGACTGAATGCTGTAAATGCCCTACTGGCACGGTCACAGTTTTACGACCGAAACGTTTGCCAACCATGCGTAGAACGCGGTGACTCGTGCGCAGCGGAGATTTTAATGGCCTTGGCCGCGAAGGACCACGAATACTAAGAGAAGCTTGTAACATTCACTTTAAAGACGATTGAGGTTACAGAAGTGCAATACGTACGCATGCAGGCACATTTCGAGTGCCATTTACTGAAGAATGCTTGAAATGTTTAAAATTACACCCATAAATCAGACAGTCTGCCACTTTGTTGCGACTATTACTCGTAACCAGGCGCGGATCCAGAAAGTATATTTGGGGGGGGGGGATTTTCTCTCACTTTTTCTGTAGTATATAATATATATCCTAAACATGACAAATAATTTATTATATAATATAATATTCTAGCAAAATATTAAAGTGATTATTTAGTGAATTACTGTATGTTGTAAAAATATTAATATAAAAATATTTATGTTTCAAATGCCTGTGACAAATTAAAATGTAGATTGACTGACAATTTTTTTTTGGGGGGGGGGGAATTTCCCTTATTTCCTCCCCCGTGGATCCGCGCCTGCTTGTAACTCTGAAATAAGTATAAGGATACAATTGAACTGCCTTGCCATGTCAAACATCTCAGAATGGGGTGATAGTGAGATGGCGTCCCGCGCAATTCCCTGGCTTTACTTCTGCCCCAGCGTTCCAGCATACACATTACTAATCTATGTTTTGTAATCTTTATTTTGACTGGTCTATTCCTCTCGAGTTCTGGAGAAATATCTGAAATAACAGGTCACGGACCGCGCTACATGCTTCCTTTCCGGTTTGTCGTTCATAATTTCGCGTAAAACGTTCCTTTAAATGTAGAGCTATCGGAAGTTGGAAATGACAGCTTTATAAACTTAATTTGTAGTACTGTTTATAATAATAGTTCACCTGAGATTACAATGTTTTATATTTGTGTAAATTTTTTTCTATAAGTCAAGAAATAAATTATTGCTTCTAGTATGTTCGTTTTAAAATGAAAGTTTAAACTATTTATAACTCATACCGATTTGGCTGAAAATTGGTGAGCAGGAAGCTTAGAGCCAGGAGACGGACATAGAATACTGTTTATCCTGTTCATTGCGCGTTTCTGTGTGATAGCACGTACTTTTTGCACGTTTCGCGTGATTTCGCATGTTAGCGGTCATTGTTGCGTGTAGCCGCTCCCTTTCGTTCGCCGTTATATCTATATATAGTCCATAAAATCAAGAACGCTGTACCGATTTGCGAGCAGGAAGCTAGAGCTTAGATACTATTTATCCCGTTCGACAGCGTTCCTGTTGAGAACGCACGTTTTTGCACGTAAGTGCAACGGAGTACAGTTTCTCACAGTGAGTGAGACGAGAAAAGATGGGACTGGCTGTTAAGGCGGAACAGAAAGTTCGCCGGGTCAGCTAGTGGCGATATATAAACAAGTATGACTAATGAACATGATTTTTGTAAGAAATATAGCTAGACAGTGTTAATAAATAACAAGAGAAATGCAATTTTCTGACATCGAATGCTAAAGTTAGATGAATTCTTAACAGTCGGAATCCTTAGAAGCCCCTCAGATGTGAATGCACTCACATATTTTTTTTCTTAAGTTTAACAAAAATTTACTATCAATTTATTCTTGAAATAATCAGTAAAAATTATGTAAAGAAATTTAGAATATAGAATGAACGTTAGCTTGCAGTAAGTCATGCATCGGCACTTTCCGTATCATTCTTAACGTAACTGTAACAAACACTTAATTGACATTAGAACTACACTAAAAAAAAAGTGCTACACAAAAAAGTACTTAGGGTGAATGGTATTTTTCAAAGCGGTAAGAGTGATGCAAATAGGAAATTCTATTGTGCCTTAAATATACCACGCATACAGCACCCCCAAAATTAATAAGGTAGTATTGATCATGAATCCAGGAGGTGGCTCAGGACGTAGCGCGCTGACTTCGCATTCAGGAGGCCCCGGTTTCAATCCCCGTGCCGTCCATCCTTACCGAGGTTTCACTGTTTCTCTCACTCGTCCAGGCGAATGATGGGATGGTTCTTCTGAAACGCCACGACCGCGAAACTGGCGTCCCTAGCCGAATTTGTGAACTACGTGAAGGTAGAAAAGTTAAACAAATTCGAGACATCGCGGATTCCTGGTTGGGTGACCGACTGGGAACCCCGGGATCTAACGGCGCAGAGGTCAATTGAATCGTTTATTTCAGAAACCAGTCAAACGCCAAATTTGTCACGTCCAGAAAATTGAGAAAAAGTGTCCCAGTTTTTCCGATTTTAAATTTTTTTTAAATGTTAAAGAAGTTAATAAACCTTTTTTTCGGGTAAATATGGAATAAGCGATGTGTCTATCGCCATGGAACAATTATCCACCGCTAAAGCGCATTTTAAATTTTGGCGTTTGACGGGTTTCTGAAATAAACGATTTAATTGCCCTATACTGGACATGTAAGAGCAAAATACAAATAAAAATACAAATACAAGGAGTTAAACATGAAGCCCAGAAGATTTGTTTTCATATGTTCTCGAGTCACAAAAGCTGGTTTTTACAAAATAAATTTTGTCCGCTTTTTGCGCCGTTCCAACCATAGCGCGTGGGCGTCTGGGGGCAGTGACGGCTCGTCGAGCTCCGGCGTCGACACGCCCTCCGGCGCCGACGCCACCGACGCCGCCGACGCCGTCTTTTATTGCCAGCGTCCCGCTTTACACAGATCGCGGTGCTGCGCGGAGTTTATTTTAGCTGCGCTCTGTGCGTTTTCTCGGCGGCCAAAGGGGGCGTGGAGGTGGATCTCGCTCATCACGGCCACCGTGCCTCGCGCGCTTTATATTTGCAGGTTTTTATTTAGGAAGTTGTTAGCTCCAAATTGCATACTGCGGCCGCGTCGGGAAAGAAGCGTTTGAAGTCTTTGTTGTCGGATCGGAGGAAAAGTCAACGGTTAGAATGCAACCGCAATATTTCATGTCACGCTCCAAATAGTAACCACCTAAATATTGGTTTTCTGTTCGACAATATTTAATTAATGTCTTTGTGTTTGTTAAAAAATAATATTTTTAAAATGTTTTTCTCAAACTATGTGCTATTTTGTCTTTTTTGATGATTGTCGACAAGCTTTTTATTTTGTTTATTGTAATATCCGGATACATTAATTGTAGTAATAAGTTTTGCACTTAAATTTTTTATTCATAACTTTTTTCTTTTCATGCCGTTGCTGCCTTCTCGATTAGACGCGAATCCGGCATTCGCCATAATTTATATGGGCTTCTCTCACACGTCTCAATTCTTAGAGATTCTTTATTTTGTCAAAATGTGTGTTCTTCCTTTATTTGTAAACCTACTGAAAGAAAGCTGTTCACAATTTTAAGATGTTAAAATTATCTTCCGCTCTTTCAACACTGCGCAAAGAACATTATTGTCTTTCTCTGGGCCGAAAATTAAATTTTTCTTCATATTAAAGAGAATTCCGTAACAACTGAAGAATAAAATCTGTGCGTTTCTGTAGCGTGGATTTAACTATGACTGTCTACGTCCCCTTACATTTTTCTTTCAATAATATTGTTTTTAGGGAGCTATACTCTTACTAAATAAGAGGATACCACTGCAACAGTAGTTATGTTCTAGAATTATGTTCCTAAGAGTTCAGTGGTACCCGGAATGGATGGATTTGATGCATAGGTGATAATTATGATTTAATTACTACTCATACAGTACAGTAAATCAATAGAATGCAAATCAGTAAATTCTAAGCTCATGTTTCGGCGTAGAATTGTGTTTTCTTTAGGGTTTCTGTTCTTGCTTTTATTATTAATCAATTTTCATATATATTTGATGATGCTTTACACGCTTCATAGTTACACAATCGGCAAACATGTCATCTCAGCAATGTATTTTAACATCAATGTTTGCAGGCGTCTAAAATGTACGGACCTAACCTCACGACGTACCTGAATACATCGACAAAAGAGAGAAAGAAATAATATTCATATAGTAAAGGATTCATCAGTCCGTAGTTAGAGGTAAATCGAGTATCAATTCTCGGAAATGGGTCACCAAGATCGCGTGAGGAATGCTGCACTGGAAAAAGAACAATAGCCTTGCAGACTTTTTGTCCGTCCGCACGTAACTCCGACTGGCCCTTCCATTGCCATGTCCTCGCGAGAGTCGTCCCTAGTGACGTTAAATTTTATTAAAACTTCGATACATCGATAAATTACCGAAAGGTTTTTGATGTCGATGGAAACATTACAAAAACATCGATGTTTAAATTAATGATGTTTAAATTTGATCAAACAGATGGTATTTTCCCATTCTGTTTCCATTTTTAATTAGATTACTTATTTGAAATACCGGTATATTTTATTATTTGATCATGTATAAGTAGTACGTTAATAATGCTCATCGAATGTAAAAAATAAAGGACATAATGTTTTGCTATTATTACATTTATTCACTTTCATTCATAAATAATCGAAATAAAACTTTGTGCATCTAATATACATGATGCCTAAATATTATTTTAAAGTGAATTATGACTTAGAGCACTTTGTCATCTTAATTTTCTAATCAATATTCTACGCAGACATGGTTCAAAGTATAGTCTAACGATATTAACACGTACAAAATCATCGAAAAAGATAAACTTTTTTTGAAAACATCGATAATTCTGGAAAGCCGATCCGGTTAGTCGAGATCGTTAAGGTAGTAGTGCCGTGGTTGTCTCGGACCGAAGAATCGTGGGTTCGAATCCGGCCTCGGGCATGGTTGTGTATGTTGTCTATGTATAATGTGCTTGTGTGTCCCCTGAGTTTGGCGTCAGGAAGAGGATCTGGCCTTTAATATATCGCCAAATATTGAAATTGGAGTGCGGAAAATCAGTAGAAACTGAGCCCGCCCCCATTGGTGCTGACTCAGTAGACGCGAAAAATAGTAAGGATGAAAGAATCAAAAAAATCGATGTTTCTTTAAAAATACAAACACTTCAAAATGTGTGAAAAAATCGAAAACAAAATATATTCAAGTTTCTGGCGGAAAATATCGATGTATTAAAAATTCCGATGTTTTTTTGCCAGCCCTAGTCGTCCCATTGCACGCGTTGCATCGGGAGGCGCAGGAGTTATATCTGGGCGCGTCGGAGCGGCTCCTGAAAGGCGGGGCGGGGGAGGGCGGGGTTATGGCGCAGATGTGTCGGGAATATGGCGGATATGTGTCGGGGAATATGGCGCAGATGTGTCGGGAATATGGCGGATATGTGGCGGGGAATACGGCGGGGATGTGGCGGGGTGGAGATGTGGCGGGGATGTGACGGGGATGTGGCAGGGATGTGGCGGAGATGTGGCGGGTATACGGCGGGGTGTGGGATGATGTGGCGGGTATACGGCGGGGTGTGGTGGGGATGTATCGGGGACGTGGCGGAGATGTAGCGGGGATCGGGCGTGACATGGCACGGCGCGGTGGGGGATGGGGGTAATACGGGGCGTGACGCGGCGCTGTTCGGCGCGGGGATATCCGTAGGAAGGGGTTGGACAGGGCGTGACGGGGCTCTGCGCGGCGCGGTGTACCGGGGAGCGGCGTGGCGAGGCGCGGCGCGGCGGGGAGGGGCGGGTGGGTGTGGTGGGCCGTCGGAGCGGAGAGGGGGGGACGCGGCGCGGCGGCGTGCCAGGCGCTCGCGGGCTGCCGATAACAATCGCCCACCAGCGCTGCGCCGGCGAAGAGGCAAGTGGGAAGGGTGAGGGGGCGTGGCGGGCCGCACCGTGTTTCTTCGGCCACCTGTAACGCCGCTTGGCTTCCGCTCGGCCTCCGCGCCGCTGTGTTCTTGTTTTGTGCAGCGCTGTTCAGCCGCCACCCGCGCCTCCTGTGCCGAGCCATCTCTAGCAGGCTCCGCTTCCGCGGGTGTGCATTCTGTCATCGCAGGCTCGGATATTATAATAACCTGGGAAAGCGCACAAAGTGCGTAGCTCTGTTCTCTTTTTCTTCTTTCTTTTGAGAGAGAGAATATAAAGAAGTGAAAATGTTACCCTTTCACTGTTCACTTTTCTGACTCTTCATCGCGTTTACTACCGCACCGCGAGTTTCACCTGTTTCATTAGTTCTTTTTATTCCGATCTGAGCTTGGGGATGGATATGTTCCTTTTTCCGCAGTGCCGGATTTACATACAAGCAAAACACCCTGTTGCTTTTGGGCCTCTATTCACGGGGGGATTCACGCCGCGAAAACAGGAAAAAACACGAAATATTCAAAACCTGTCATGAAATACTTTGTGTAGGTTTGTATCGCCGAATTAATTGTTAAAGGCCCTACTGTTATAAGAAGTTTATATTTTAAAAAATTAAATATATTTATTTTAATTTAATTGTATTTTTATTAATACGGAGAAGACTACTTGTATTTTCCGTATGTGGGCGGCTCAATACGATTTTCTGCTCGGGAGCTCCACCGTACCCAATCCAACCTTGTTTTATCTTACTGTACTAACTCCTGCTGGCGCGGAGTGAAATCTAAGCTTTTGGACCGCGAGTTGCCTATATAATATGGAGTTTTTGCAACGTGAACCATAAAAAGATATGATGGAAGTTAGAAGAAACTGCATGGCCCCGTTTGAAGTGTTAAAAACGTTTTGCGCGTGTTTGTTGTAAGAATTCGATGATGGACGGTCCCAGCGGAGTACACCGCTAGCGTTAATTGTGCTATGCCACAACCTCTCCATTTGTATTTGTTCCAACCGAAACTTACCACTTCCATCATGATCTGTCAGGGAAAGTACGCAGCGCTGCCGCCTCTATTGAAAACAAATTTATTTATCGTGATCTCGTGTCTTATATCTTCCGAGTATCGTGGCTGTGTATCATAAGTGAGGTTTTCCGTAGAGCCGGATTAATATCTGACGGGACCCTAGTCATTATCGAATTATGATGCCTTCAACAAAACACTGAAATATTGAACATACGTTATCAAAATTAATATGGAAATAAACTAAAACTTTTTAATAACATTAAAATACTTTCACTCATTGATAAACTAACAAATTTTGTTTAAAAATATATTGGGGCCTCTATCCTGTGGGCCGTACGCACGTGTTTAATCTGCTGCTTTATTAATCTACCCCTAATATCCCGATCTATCATAACGTTATCGTTAGTACGTTATAATAACTTTATCGTAACTACCAAAACGAGTTCGCGTATGCCCTCAGTTACAAAAGAAGATGCGTATACAAAAGTTAGTATACACATTCGTTTACAAAAAAAAGGTACGATACAATGCAGTACGCTCTTAAAACACTCTATTGCCGCTGGAAACCAAAGTATAGACAAATTATTTTGTAAAACTGCAGTGTCAGTAAGAAATTTTGAGGTTTAACAGAAAGCAATTCATTTCAGTATTTTAGTAGTTCATTAAAAATGTGAAATATGGCATGATTAGTTACAAGTGATATTATATCAGACAAGTGATATTATATCAGCCAGACATGAGATAAACACAAGGTTTTTCAACCCGTTGCTCCCGTGACCGCGTGCGGGATAACAGACGTCCTCGTTCTACAGAGCTAATTTGGAAGTCTGTTCACGGAGGTGAATAGTCTGCTCAGAGAGGCGAACCGCGAGCCTTCGAACCGGAGAAACCTCGCTGAAAGAATATGACACAACTAAACCATGTGCTTTGAAATACTTTAGCACAGCACAAAGAAGTTCGAAATATTTCTGCCTCGTTTTTAAAGTGAAGTAAATATATTTTTGTAAACATGTTATAGATAATTGTCACTGCGCAGCCAATAGTTAGCTTTTTAAAATTTTATTTCAATTTGGCTTCATTTAGAACTTTTTGCCAGTAAAGTACGTATTTCATTCAACAAAAATTTTAGTGGCATCATTATTTAATTAGGAAATTATATAAATGGTACATAATTATATTCATCTGAATTATGTGTAATCAAAACGAAAAGCAATTCGCAAGACATATTGAAATTTTGAAAATCAGTTGCGGAATTGAGTTCCATTGAACCAAGGTTATGGTTCCCAAAACGACTCTGTATGTATTGGAATGGAATTATTTCCAGGAATTCCTGGAAGAGAATCCCTCCGTGATAATGATTTCCATCAACGGTTTCCGCCCCAATCTTTCCCAGATTCCACCGGTAGCACGCTCTGGAGCGTACCGTAAGCCGTCTCCGGGGTGGGCGGGGCGGGGTGGGCGCGGCGCGAGGCAAGCCGCCTAACGAGGGGCGTGCGGCGGCCGGCCGGGTGGCCGCGCGCTCTGGCGACGACGCCCGCGTCAGCCGCGCTCAGCCGCCGCGCCGCCCCGCGACCACACGGAACCGCGGCGTCGCCCTCGCATCGCCTCCGCCGCGCCTTCCCGTTCCGATGACCCGTTTCGCTCATCCGTTGCGTTCGGATGGCCCGTTCGGATGACCCGTTCGGATGACCCGTTCGGATGACCCGTTCGGATGACCCGTTCGGATGACCCGTTCGGATGACCCGTTCGGATGACCCGTTCAGATGACCCGTTCGGATGACCCGTTCGGATGGCCCGTTCGGATGACCCGTTCGGATGGCCCGTTCGGATGACCCGTTCGGATGGCCCGTTCGGATGACCCGTTCGGATGACCCGTTCGGATGACACGTTCGGATGACACGTTGGGATGACACGTTGGGATGACACGTTGGGATGACACGTTGGGATGACACGTTGGGATGACACGTTGGGATGACACGTTCGGATGACATGTTGGGTTGACACGTTCGGATGACATGTTGGGTTGACACGTTGGGTTGACACGTTGGGTTGACACGTTGGGTTGACACGTTGGGTTGACACGTTGGGTTGACACGTTGGGTTGACACGTTGGGATGACACGTTGGGATGACACGTTCAGATGACCCGTTCCACCGCTCCGTTTCGATGACCCATTGCGCCACCTCGTTCCAATGACCCGTTCCGATGATCCGTTCCGCTGCTCCATTCCGCTGCTCCATTCCGCTGCTCCGTTCCGCTGCTCCGTTCCGCCGATCCGTTCCTGTTCCGCCGACGAGACCCACCGCACCAATTCATTGCCGCGTCGCCCGTCTCAACCGTTCCGCTGGTCCCGTTTTCCCTTCACCTTCCTCGCCATGCGTTCGTATCCTCCCGCCGCACCACCGTTCGTATCCTCCCGCCCCGCTTCCGCCTTCGCTGCCCGGCGACCACCCGCACCCGCCGCGTCGACCGCCGGGTGGGCGGACGAGTGGATGAGCGGGGCGCACGTGGGCGAGAGGGCGGGTGGTCGCGCTCGCGGCCGAGAGAGCTGAGTGGGCGTCAATGTCACAGGATGACTGGTTGATTGGAGATCGATGTGATCGGGCTGATCCTCGTATCGCTTGACGACC
Organism: Teleogryllus occipitalis; assembly: GCA_011170035.1. NCBI lineage: Eukaryota > Metazoa > Arthropoda > Insecta > Orthoptera > Gryllidae > Teleogryllus > Teleogryllus occipitalis. Next base: position 31,323 of record BLKR01005200.1, read on the forward strand.
GACTGCAATTGAGTCGTAGATATACACGTCGCGTCGTAGAAGCATTAAGAAGGATTACCAAATAAAACGTTCAGACCTCGCTCCTGGCGAATTTTTAGAGAACAGCTGAATAGCTGATCTCAGACTTCATACAGTTTATCGAAAATTGGGCTAAAATCCGAACTTGGATGTATAGCAGGGACTGTCGTAAGTGCCTTCTTGAGACATATCTGGATATATTAGATAGGTTTTGTTCTCCAATTTCTAACATGTTTAAAAATAATAAAAAAATATCGTGACTAGATTACTACTACTATGGTAGTGAAGGAGGAATTGGAAAAGTATAAACGTCATCTCAACCCAACTGGACCTTTCAAGAATTTTTTATTTATCTGACATAAATGTGTGTTTTAGAAATGCGCTCGGATATCTCTTTCCATAAATATTAATCCGGTAAAAATGTTATGTCAGTAAACGTTGAGAATGTTCTACATTTCTATGGAGTTCATTATTCCCTTTTCGAAGATAAGCGAACCTCTTTCCAACAACCTTTTTCACCGTTAGCGGTACCATAACGAGTCTTTAGAGGTCTCAACGAGTATACTCGTACCATTCTTATCGGCCTCCTACCATCCCTTCCGTTTCTTGGTACCAGCTCTTTTACGGAACATGAGGGATGAAATGACACTTGAAATAGCATGCAAGGTGATGGGGACTACAGTCATGGCGTGAAGAACGTGTATGATGATATTCTCCGCTTGTTTTCTGCTACTAAATACACAAACCCACAAATGAAGTTTTTGAGATAAAAAGTTTCCACGTTGTCCCTTACACTGGTCACTTCTACGCTGTCAGCACAGGTCAGTGCAAACGCTTCATCTCGTCCTACGCCGACTCCGCTCCCACGATCTGGAGGAGAATTCTAGAGGCCGGCTGCTCTGATCAGTAGTTTTCTGTGGTTTCTCCGATCAACACTAGGTGAATGACGGAGCAGTACCCTAACAAACGGACCACGGACCGCACGCGATCTTTCCGTTCTCTTTCTTGTCCTGTCCTCATCCCTTATACTCACTTACACTAACATGCACTACACTACTACAAATGTCGGTAGACTGGTCGGGGACTTAGAACTTGTCCCGGCTGGGGCGGTGTCCCGCCTGGTGGGAGATACCTGCTTGGGAGAAAACCCTGTTAGCCGACGGTAGGTCGGAGCCGGATTTGGCCATCCAGCGGGGGAAGACCACCGCCACCTCCCGAGCAAAAACGCGCTCTACACTTAAGAGACGAATGACCATAGTAGTTGACGCGTCCAGAATCACCATCAATCAATCAATCAATCAATCAACGCTCCCAGGAAATGGCAGTTCTCTTTTGTGGAAAGCGTAATGTATGGGTAGCGCTGAGTAGTCGCTCGCTGCACGTATGGCTGGGCGATGTGTCAGTCGATGGACGATGTGGACGGCACGGCGGTAAATCGACCTCCGCAATTTTCGCCTCTCGTTCGCTTGTCGAACCCACCGCCTGGTCCGCATTAATATCGTGATATTGAACCGAGACCCTCTGTATCAAGTTACGTGTGGAAGACTACAAAATAATTCGTTTTCTTACCAGTGTGGTATTTTACTTGTTTGTAGAAGTTAATTTTAACGACGGTGAGTAAGGAACTTGTTTTATTTTTAAAAGGTCGTTGACTTTTAAATTCTTTCAACTCGTGATGTAACCGGTATGTAGAGTACGAATTAATTACGAAGAGAAGTAATAATATATTTTAGTATTATTGTTTTGAATGCACTTGTTCAATCACGTCAAATACTATTATTAATTTTCATCCCCACAGAGATTTTGCAAAGTTATTTGTTCCTTTCGTAGTTTATTTCATTCACTGCTACCTTCACAACAAGTATGCCTGATCACTGTCCTGTGGCTCGGTTGTCTAGACTCCCTCATATGCATTAGCTCTTTTTTCTATCAGGCTATCGACCCCTTCCAATCAGCCCAATTTCCATACTATCGATGGACTGAGAGGGATCAATGCCCCAACTGTTGCCGCTGGACTAGGAAGACCTGGGGTTCAAGTTGCGACGATGACGAATTTTCGACACTATAATTGGGTTTTTGTAATGTGGCAGCTGAGGGTTTTATCTTCAAGATGGAACATGCCACGACTTTTTGCATCTTTCTCGGTCCTGCCGCGAGATATCGCATATTCGCGACAGTATCAAGCATTGCTGTAGATCAAGCGACTCTACCGGCACGACTGAGGATGACTCGAAAAGCCGTGTCATATTCCATCTTGAAGATAATACGTTACGAAAACCCACGTATACCTAGATAGCTTGATTGAATTCAGCCACTATCTGGAACAGAATTCCAGCGGCCGGCTGATCTGACCTGGGGTTTTTAGTGACTTTTCCGATCGACACCAGGAGCAGTGTCGTAAGGTACAACGCGCGATCTTTACTTCATCTTCCTTGGCCAGTCCTCTCCCCTTTCACACCCACACTTAAATATACTTCTACCACCGTTCTCGGGAGACCAGGTGGGTGCGTAGAGCTTATCTATGGCGGTACCTGACTGGAGGAGATACCTAGAGGAGAAAACTCTAAGACGATGTAGATCAGCGCCGGATTTAACGTCCCAATTGGGAGAAAACACCGCCACCTCTCAAATTTAACGTTCACTACACTTATAGGACCAAAGTCCAAATTAGTTGTCGCGCCCAAAATCATAAAGTAGTCGCTGCCTCATTCATTCAGTTATTCATTTATTCACTCGCTCATTCACTCACTCGTTCTCGCATTCACTCGCTCATTCACTCACTCATTCATTTACTCCTCGCATTCACTCGCTCACTCACTCATTTACTCACGCATTCGCTCACTCATTCACTCACTAACTCACTCGAGCTCGCAGCTCTGTTCCATTCCAACGCTCCAACAAGCCACCAGAGTTGTGCTGTCCATCCTCAAACGTGGCCGAAGAATCGTTACAAGAATCGATGTATTCAAAAAAGGCGACAACGCGTTGGGCAAATGCAGGCAGGAAGCGTGGGCGGTGCCGGAAAGGATGTCGAGTGGAAGAAAGGGGGAAAAACGAATGGTGTGAGACGTTCGCGGTGAGTGCTTGGTGGCGCGGGTACGAAAACTCCCCGCTTGTCGATACCAGAAATATTAATGGTCGCCCGCGCAAGCGTTCCTCTCTCGTTGGAGAAATCCGTTAATCAATTTCTTCGGAGATAATTAGTCACCAGATATCCATACCGTATTTTTAGTTTCAATATGACTGAGGCCCTTTGTTCTTACACAATAGCTCTCAATTCTATGCCGATAACGGATGGTGTGCTTCGTACAAAGAAACCGAACAAATACACCGCCAGTTACAATCCTGTCAAGATACAAGAGCATTTTTGTTACAAGAGAGTGAATTAGTAAAATACTTGCACTGAATATCAATTGCATAAAGTAGCTGTTATAAAATAAAGTTATATTTATAGTTGTTATAAGTGATTGACTTTATTAAGTATGTGAATATATCAAATACGAAGCATTAAAAAAACATTATCTTCCACACTTTCCTTCGTTGTCATTGTTAAATGAAAATTTATTTGTTTTCTTCCTTTTATACAATTCAAATATATGTATAAGAACAAATTATTCTTACCCAATTACTTTTAATCGTTTCAATAGTTTTTTTAAGTGTAATACTGGTAGTTTTGCTGATAGTCAGCTTTACTAAAAAAGTACGACAAAAATATGTTTTACACAGCAATATTTTATTTCTATATCACAAAAAATGTTGAATGTAGCATTTGTTTCGGAGATGTATTGTTCATAAATTTTAAATGAATGTTTTTCTGATTACAAAAATAAACTGATATCGTTCGGGATAACGGAACAAAACCTAGCGTTTGCTATAAAAATCCGCTGTATTGTTATTTTCCTATTGACATGACACGAAAAATTGGATTATATTTTCTATGTCCAACATATGTGGAATGTTTCTAGAGTTACATTAATGTTACAAAAATCGAGAAGAGAAGATGTAATGCAGAAATACAGCGTTACGATGAGTAATGTAGCAGCATCCTGTAACTTGTCTGTGTACCGCAAGTGATAAATGGAAGGTGCATTGTTATGATTAAACACAATATTAGCTAGACCTCAGTTAATAATTATGGAAAAACGATTTATTTCATAATGATCACAAATAGATTTTTAAAGATGATCAAACGAAGTGTAGAATTAACTATTAAAATTAAATTCATGAGAAAGGAAACAACGTCCACATCGGCACTTTCATATACATTTCGATAATCTCAGAAACTTTGGCAGTAATAAAGAATCATCTAATATATTTTTTCTACACGGTTCAACTATATTTCAGTGCGCAAAAACTGTGATTTTAATAACATACGGATTACGGTGGCAGCTCAATAAAACGGCTGGAGATTTTTATAGAGTGAGAATTTCAGCCATTTATATTGCTAGCTTCACAGCTTATAATTTGGGTTGCTGTCCCCCCCATCTCTGTCGAATACCGACGAATTTCAATCCGTCTTTCATTGTCCGTCTCCATGGGGTCGGAATCTGTGGCAGTTGATGCTCTTGAAGCACGTTCCCGATATCAGTTGATTGGTTCAATCGTTATCTGAGATGGCTATCAAATCGCTCACTCATTGAGATACCATACAAGTGGAGCTCATGGGTTTCTGAGAGCTTAGTTCGATTTTCGCGGATTGAGACACATTTGATCGCACCTGGACAGCACCAGTTGTAGACCGCAAGTTCGTACTATATACAACCAGGCAACGTTGCCCTCACAATAACCGGCAAAGTGACGGACACTACGGAATGGTACTGTCCAGGTTCAATGCCTACAAGCATCAAATAACATGGTCTTACCCCATCCGTAAGGCCAACAAAGATGCAAATGAGATGCATCATGAATGAGAGTACTCACCATGCGACAACACATGGGTAAATATCTAGGATAAGCGTGTTTACAATCCGTAGCTCTTATTCTGGAGCTCAATACCTCGCTACCGTTGTTCTCCAATATCTCTAAGGTATTTCAGCCGCCCAGAGCGAAGCAGAGTAAGGACCTCGTGGCACAGTGGCTACCTCTACAATTTACACCGCTGGGGCTCGGCATCTTTCCCTATTGCACCGTGTGAAATATACGATAAATGCAGCCAACTAACGATAGGTTTTCTCGAGGTTCTCGATTTTCCCCTGCCTCTCATTCGACCATTTCTGCATCACCCATCATCTCAACATCATTATCGTACGCATCTTTTACTTACAACATCGAGAACTCTTAGATGTTGAACAACCCTTTTTATTTATTTCCCAGTAAATATAAAAATAAATAAAATTAGTTAAAAAATAAATAATTAAAAATAAATAGCTTATCCGATTAGCCGAGATCGCTAATGCAGTAGTGCCTTGGCGGTCTTGGACAGAAGGATCATGAGATCCAGTCCCGCCTAGGGCATGGTTGTGCTTATGTTCGTGATTGTCAAATTCATCCTTCATCATCATTACTTCCGTACCTCATTCCCCAGGGCTTACAACTCTGAGGTGTGAAAATGGACTCAGCATAGAAATGCTGATTTCACCCCTCTCCCCAATAAAGTGACGTATACCTCCAGGAAAAATATGACTCGAACTGCACGTTCGCGTGGTCCGTAGATGGAAATTTGGCGACCAAGAATAAATAAATAAATAAACCGTAAATAAATAAATAAATAAACCGTAAATAAATAAATAAATAAATAAACCGTAAATTAAAAAATTAAATAAACCATCAATAAATAAACCATCAATAAATAAACTTTCAATAAATAAACCTTCAATAAATAAACCTTCAATAAATAAACCTTCAATAAATAAACCTTTAATAAATAAACCTTCAATAAATAAACCTTCAATAAATAAACCTTCAATAAATAAACCTTCAATAAATAAACCTTCAATAAATAAACCTTCAATAAATAAACCTTCAATAAATAAACCTTCAATAAATAAACCTTCAATAAATAAACAAAAAATAACAAATGAATGACGGGAAATGACGGAAGCGTTTATTTAGTTGGGAGAGCGAGGAAGCCCTGCCCTTCATGCCCGGCGCCCTGGCCGGCACGTGCCCGCTCGTGCGGAGTCAGCGTCCGCGGCCGCTCACGCCGGCCTCTTGCGCCGCGCGCATGAATATGAATGGCGCCGCTTACGCGTGGGCGTCGTGGGCCACCGCGACGCAGGCGACGCCGCGCCATTGTCCCCGCACCCCGGCGCCACCTCAAGCAACGAGCAAGACGCCGCCACCGCCGCCGCCACCGCCACTACTACTGTCACTGTCACTGCCACTGCCACTACAACAACCACTACATTAACAACCACTACATCAACAATCACTACATCAACAACCACAATTACAACCACTACATCAACCACAATTACAACCACTACATCAACAACCACAATTACAACCACTACATCAACAACCACAATTACAACCACTACATCAACAACCACAATTACAACCACTACATCAACAACCACAATTACAACCACTACAACAGTCACCGCCACCGCCTTGAACGCCACTTTCTCCTTAAGCTCCAGCTCCAGAGCTCGTTCGTCTGCCTCTCTCCACTTCTGATTAACCTCATCGTCAACCTTACACTCATCTTCAGCCTTATCAGCTTGTCCCGGCTGGGGGCGAGATACCTGGTTGAGAAAAACCCCGCTAGTCGATGTGTAGTTCGCCACCGCATCTCATCATTTAGAGGGAAATGATCACCGCCACCTCTCGATGAGAAAAATGCACCATACTTTCGGGACTAATGACCTCAGCAGTTGACGCGATCAGAACCACAAATCAATCAATATTTGTATGTTCGTGATTGTCAAACTCATCCTTCATCATCACTATTTCAGTACCTCATTCCCCAGGGCTCACAACCCTGAGGTGTAAAAAAGCACTCAGCATAGAAATGCTGATTTCCCTAATCTTATCATTAACTATCCAATGTTTATTCCCATTCTCTCCTCATCCTTATCCTTATTCTAATCGTCGTCCTCATGTTACTTTCTCCATACAGAGTAGAGAGAAATTTATGTAATGCTGCACGAAAAAAAGTGTGAATTTTGCGCAGAAAACGCTTGTTACAGGACCTTGGTAACGAAAAAGTGGATGAATCCAGTTGCTAGATATAGAAAAAAATTGTCTATCGGGTGGTGTAGCTAGAATCTGTGTTTTTGGATATCCGTCCGCCTGTGAACAACGCCTACCAGCTAAACAGTTCTCCCAATTTTCTGCAAAATTGATATTCCTCAATCGATCTGGCTGATGTCGCGGACCTTGAATTTCAATCCGATATTTTAATTTTAGGAGTTACTTTACATGAAGGCCCTGAGACCTTTTCCAAATTTCCTAAAGACTGGCTCCATCGATTTTGATTAAATTTCGTTGTTGGATAGTGTGAAGGACGTTTAAGAGACTGGTGCAGATCTCATGTTCGTTAAAAACCGTGATTTTTCGAAAATTGCAAAAGTTCAAAAATTTTTTCGGCGTTTTCCTACTACTAAAATATTAAAGATTGAGGTTTTTCCGTCAATGAAAGCTGTTCCTTAAAGATGGGTTTCGAAATAAGGTGATGTACAAATTTTAGAAAATTGAGTACTTTTCGCGTAATTTTGCGTGAAAATATGGACGAGAAAGTATGTGCTGTTTTAGCACCACTAGTTTTTCCTCAAACTCGTCGATAACCTTATCCACCCTACCTTCTTCGTATTGTTAACATTACACCCATATCTTTACCATCTCCTTTATCTTCATTGTTGTTCATATCACCATGTTTTTCATCTTCCTTGTTTTCAACTTTATCTTCATCCTTGTTTATACCATAACCTCACCTTCATCCCAACGCTTATCAACCAGAATATAATTATCTTTTTCCTTCTCGTTGCCATATTACGTATTCTTATCCTTATCTTTATTGTTCACAGCCGCATTTTCTCCATTACCTCAACGTTATTGTTTTTCCTTCCTGCTGGATTCCTCTTTTCATTCGCTCTCAGAATGTTTACCTTCCCACAATATTTCATTAAGTTAGAAGAGGATGGGATAATCTTAAAGTGTGAATGAAAATTCTTTCTGCATGTTCTTCTAAACTATGTTACTTTACTCATAGTTACAAATACAACATCTGATTTATCTACGTGTACTGTCTATCTCTGAAATTCACTTCTTTTTTTCTTATTCATATTCTCCTGACTCGTAAATGTGGCCTTCCTGGTCCCTTTTTTACCTTGTTTTTGTTCCATTTAATGAGTGCATAAATGTATTACTAATCATTTAGTCGAAATGTCGTTCGCTTAGTTTTATGTCAACATTGGAAAACTAGTTTGAAGTTTGCGAAATTGAATATGCCTCAAAGTTGTGCAATGTGCTTCGTTTCAGAAAGTGTAGTTTTATTTCTCATAATGGTATTTCTTCCCAGTGTTAATTTTCTCTGACTAATTTGATCTTTCATCAAGAAGAAACTTCCTAAATTTAAACTTTAAATTGCTGGGGTGCAAATTGTGAGATCTTTGTTTATTGAACTTCTTGTTGTTTCAAGGAACTTTCATTTCCTCCTGTGCACCAGACAGAAGTCACGGAACGAAACGTTCTCCAGACAACCTTCCAATGAACTGTTTATTTCTTCTCCTTGTGCCTTTGTCATTTTTACCCGTGGATGTTTGCTTACTCGCAGGCACATGCGTTATTTTGGTATAATAATAGTCTTCATTATCTATATCGTTGGTTCACTTGAATTATTATTTTCACGTATAGGCGTATTTTATACTCAGCAAAATTACTCTTTCAGATAAACTTATTTATAAATTTGTATTGTAAACTTTCGTCCAGGTTGTTGTACAACGATAAAACTTGGTTCTTCAAGGCTCTTCGTAAATTGGAAATAAATAATTAGAAAAGATGAATTTTATTCTTTTAAGATTTTTATTATCAGCCTTATTCCATTTGGAACGTTTTCTCTTCCCCATCAGCCAATTGTAGGCGATGAAGAGGTGAGTAGCAGGGTGCGAATTGGCTTTTTTCCAGAGGGGACTTCAATTAAGGGGTGATCGGAGATTGGATAGTAAAACGAGTACCACCTTCCCGTACGCAACACAATTTCAATTAACCCTTTATATTCTGGAGGATGGGTTTTGACCAATTTCAGTCGTTTGCATTCTTTCAATTGAAGACTTCCCAGTGAGAAAATCATGAATACAGCATTGAATATGGATTAATTGTATCCCTGGCAAGAATAAATAATCCTACTTTCCAGCAGGGGACATAAAACTGTACAGGGGAGACGATCCCCGACCTTCCTCTCAATTGGTACCCTGGCAAATAGGGTATGAACTCTCTCACGTAATATTCATCAGAATTGAGTAAAAGGGTGCAAAAGGAAGATCGCACGCAGTTCGTCGCCTGTAATATAGGGTTTTGCTCCGATTTTCACTGAAAAGTGATTAGTGATCTGTGGACTATCGATCAGAACAGTAGATTTAAGAAATCGCTCCGGGCAAATACTACAAACCTACTAATATTCAATACAAGAACATTTTCAGGGCTCATTAGAGACGAAATCTCTAATCGCTCGGCCATTTATACATTCTTCGCAATCTGCATTAAAGTGTAGAATGTAGTAATTATGATTATATTCGTATTAGACTATAATAATCATGATTATAATTATATTAGACTATAATAATCATGGTTGTAATTATATTAGACTATAATAATCATGGTTATAATTATATTGGACTATAATAATCATGATTATAATCAGATTAGACTATAATAATCACGATTATAATCAGATTAGACGATAATAATCACGATTATAATCAGATTAGACTATAATAACCATGAAATGACTTAAGAATGAAGCTTATAAATTCTTATATTTTATTTAGATTTTTTTAAAGAATACATACCAAAAGAACTCAGAGAACTCGCAGAGAAGACAAATATCATGCCTAGAAACTCCGTTTTTTTTTTTAACTTCAAGAGTGCATTTGATGAGCAAGCCGTGTACGTTGAAACAAAGAAGCACCTCGCGTCCAGTAGCAATCATGACAGAGCGCTTTGCGAGGTGCGTTGACAAATTGACGCACTCCACCCATCCATTCAAGAGAAACTGAAAGTGAGATAAGCTCACGTTCATTGTTTCTTGGGACTGCTTTTTGATTCATACACCCGCGACGTACGTTTCTGACATTTGGACATCATTCATGAGTCTTTCTTAGATTCTGAATTTACATAATTTTCAAATTAATGAATACGCCGCAATGCTAATTCGTGGAGTCATTATTATGTTTTTCAGAATATTAATTTCAGCCCTTGTTCTTATGGTAAAATCTCTTAAATTTACAAAGCATAGAAATGTCCGAAAATTAAACGTTTGCAATTAAATTTAACTTAAACATTCCAGGTTCCCTGTAACGGGAGGAAAAGAAATAATCGTCCACGGGCAATATTTATTAATCAAACAATTTTAACAAATAATTTATAGTTTTATAATGATGTATTTGTAAATATTTTATATTTCAAACGAATTCCCATTTGCCTATAAGTTTTGTGTAGATGTACCGAAGATGAGGATTAAAATCCTCGAAACATTTCTGATATGAGTTAATAGTTGTTTCATAAATAAATGTTGTTTGTGGAAGAAAACTTTTTTTCCTCCCGATATACAATAATGGACTTCCACAATATTTCTGCGGAACCACAAAGTTTATTCCAAGTTCAATTAAATCAGAATATCAATGGATCTCATGTATCAATAGTACTTATCTTTCTGAATGTAAAGTTCGGAATTAGACGTATTACTACAGCCAACGTTTTATTCACTCGACGATCTCCCACTCTAATTTTAAATTAACATCTCCTCTACGAACGTAATTACTACAATTTGCTTCCTGTTTTGCATATTGGTCTTAAATCTGCGTGCTCCCAATACTGGCGGATTTTTTTTTCAAAATCAAGAGATCGACATTTAACCTGACGCTCTAAAACCAATCACGGACTTTCACCAAACCTCGACGCTGCCCTTTAAAAGATATTTACTCGGAAAAAAGTTGCCTCTTTCAGTCGCCTAACGAAGACCACATGACGAGCAAATACGTGACCAAGACGAACTCTCCCAGCCAACACTTCGGGGAATTCTTTTTTGAACGCGGCCGCGAGCGGCAGCGCTTGGCCGCGTGGATGCACGCATCCGGGCCGGTGCGATGTTCGTCTAGTTAGACCTGAACCGGAAGAGGAACGACACGCGGAGCAGAGGGCGCGCTGGATCGCGACGAAAGCTTCCGACACGCGTCGGAAATAACCCAACCCGCATGAGCGATGAGGCTTCTTCGGCCTCTTCTCTCTGTTCATCTTCGTTTGCTCTTAGTATTTTCTCACCTCCTTGGTTTTCACGTTTGAATCATCACCCTCGTCATCGATTCATTTTCGTCATCGATTCATTTTCGTCATCGATTCATTTTCGTCATCGATTCATTTTCGTCATCGATTCATTTTCGTCATCGATTCATTTTCGTCATCGATTCATTTTCGTCATCGATTCATTTTCGTCATCGATTCATTTTCGTCTTGATTCATTTTCGTCTGATTCATTTCGTCATCGATTCATTTTCGATCGATTCATTTTCGCCATCGATTCATTTTCGCATCGATTCATTTTCGATCGATTCATTTTCGTCATCGATTCATTTTCGTCTTCGATTCATTTTCGTCTTCGATTCATTTTCGCCATCGATTCATTTTCGCCATCGATTCATTTTCGCCATCGATTCATTTTCGCCATCGATTCATTTTCGCCATCGATTCATTTTCGCCATCGATTCGCCTTCGTGATCGTCTTCGCCTTCGTGATCGTCTTCGCCTTCGTGATCGTCTTCGCCTTCGTGATCGTCTTCGCCTTCGTGACCGTCTTCGCCTTCGTCATCGTCTTCGCCTTCGTCATCGTCTTCTCCTTCGTGATCGTCTTCTCCTTCGTGATCGTCTTCTCCTTCGTGATCGTCTTCTCCTTCGTTCGTGATCGTCTTCGCCTTCGTGATCGTCTTCGCCTTCGTGATCGTCTTCGCCTTCGTGATCGTTTTCGCCTTCGTGATCGTCTTTGCCTTCGTGATCGTCTTCGCCTTCGTGATCGTCTTCGCCTTCGTGATCGTCTTCGCCTTCGTGATCGTCTTCGCCTTCGTGATCGTCTTCGCCTTCGTGATCGTCTTCGCCTTCGTGATCGTCTTCGCCTTCGTGATCGTCTTCGCCTTCGTGATCGTCTTTGCCTTCGTGATCGTCTTCGCCTTCGTGATCGTCTTCGCCTTCGTGATCGTCTTCGCCTTCGCCTTCGTGATAGTCTTCGCCTTCGTTGTAGTCTTCGCCTGTATCATAGCCTTCGCCCTTTCGTCAGTGCCTTCCCCTTCATATTCCCTTTGTCTTCATCTTTCTCTTCGTTTTCCCTTCGCCTTTCCCGTCGTTTATTTATTTCGTTCTTTCCTTTTGTTCTTCCGTTAATTAAAGATCTATTCCAACACCTACCTGGAACTGATTGAAGACTTTCCATGCGACCAATCAGAGCAGCTGGCCTGTACGTCTAGGTCCAGGTCCAGCAAAGCGTCAGCTGTGGACTCCCAACAAGTGCCAACGCGTCGCGAAGCGTCTCGTTAGACTCGAACCGGAAGAGAGACGACAGAGGGCGCGGTGGGTCGCGGCGAACGCTTTCGTCACGCAACGGAAATAAACCGCACCGGCGACTCGTCTTCTACCGCGAGTTATTTACGCTCTATTGCAGCTTTGACTGACAAATGGGTGTCCGTCAACCTTGATAGGCGGCTTTCCCGACGTACGTGATGAAAGCATTTTTGGTGAGGGCTCGAAAGTACGCATTCTTTCAACCTTTCTCTTTACATCTTTTTTTCTTGTTTTTCTTATATTTTAAGTTCGAGTATTTCCATGTCGACACCTACCCCTCTGAACGCCTATTACGCTCGGGCGAATGCTTCACGAAATAAATATTAGGCGTTGGTTGCCGCCAAGTTGATGAAAGACTTAAAACATCCGTGGAGATCTAAAGATACGCTTATTTTCTCGTCTTGAAAAATACTGGAACGAAGTGCTATGGGTGAATTGATAGGTTACACTCGTCGAAGGTACAAGATTTGGACTCCGTCCTGTTAAAGGAAGGGGTGATTTTTAAATTTAAGATAATGCAGCGTGAAATTGATGCAGTTTAAAAATAAGAATGTAATGCCGTGCTATCGTTTTCTCTCTCTTAATGCGTCGTGTCAGGTTTGAATAGGTTTGACACGTTGTGAATTTGGTGTACAACAATAAGATTTAAATAAGCTTCACTTCAATAGTGTTCAGTCTCTTTTTTTTTTTTTTTATTTTTTTTTTTGTATCAAGTGCTTCCCAATTTAGAATTCTTTTATGTTGCACTATTCTAGCGAATAAATGGAAGATGGCCTTCTATTCCTAAAATTTTAAGTCTTAAAGAAAATAATTATTATAATCCTATATGCTTAATAAGTTTAATAAATGATTTCTAATTCACAGGAAAGATCTTACCAGCGGCGACGAAAGTAATTGTTACCGATTTGCACGATGTATGGCTTAACGGATACAGCTGATGAAGGAACGGATGTAAAATTCTCAAAGATATTTTCCTCTGTTTTTTCTGATATTTTCCGAATTAGTCGTAATTACGCAGATGAAACGTGTATTGAAAAGAATATAATATGATTAGTGTGAATGAAGTGAAAACACCTGCATGTAATGTACTGAAATTGTATAAGACAACATTAATATATTTGATGTAAAAATATGATAATATAGGAACGAAGTTTTACGTGTCAGTTCTTTTTCTAAAATGTCCTAATTGTCATTGCTTGTATTAAATACTACGTTAAAATCAGAGGGTAACTTTACATAAATGTGTTACATAACAAGAGTAACTTTACATAAACGTGTTGTTGTTGTTGTTGTTGTTGTTGTTGTTGTTGTTGTTGTAAATTCGCATTTGAATGTAGAAATATGTGTTCAAGTTGTAAAGTTTGTTTCGAGAGTGGAACACTCATTTATCTTTCCCAGGTTATTTTGTTCTAACGCTCCTGCAATAGAGAATAAAACGGATGGCTGTTATGGATATATTTTTCTATAAATCGACGAGGAAAGTTCCTGTTCCGCAGAATTGCATACCTCTGAGCATGGCCATTCGTTTCCCTCTGCACATTATGACTTTTCGAGACGTGCCTTCTTTGGAGTCGGAGGAAGAGATGATGGCGGCATACGCGAGGCAGAGAAGGCGTGACTGTCAGGCCCCGCTCAGCAGTGCCTCACCAGCACTTCTCGTCCCTTCTCTCTCTCTCTCTCTCTCTCTCTCTCTCTCTCTCTCTCTCTCTCTCTCTCTCTCTCTCTCCCTCTCTCTCTCTCCTCTCCCCTTTCCTCGCCCTCGCCCCTTCCTTTCTCCTCTCCCTTTCCTCTCTCTCTCCCCTTCCTTTCTCCTCTCCCTTTCCTCTCTCTCTCTCTCTCTCTCTCTCCTCTCCCCTTTCCTCTCTCGCCTCTTCCTCTCTCTCTGCTCTTCTTCTTCCTCTTCCTCTCTCTGCTCTTCTTCTTCCTCTTTCTCTCTCTCTGCTCTTCTTCTTCCTCTTTCTCTCTCTCTGCTCTTCTTCTTCCTCTTCCTCTCTCTGTTCTTCTTCTTCCTCTTCCTCTCTCTCTGCTCTTCTTCTTCCTCTTCCTCTCTCTCTGCTCTTCTTATTCCTCTTCCTCTCTCTCTGCTCTTCTTCTCTCTCTGCTCTTCTTCTCTCTCTCTCTCCTTTTTCTTCTCTATCTCTCCTTCTTTTTCTTCTCTCTCTACTCTTCTTTTTCTTCTCTCTCTCTCTCTGCTCTTCCTCTCTCTCCCGCCACCATCACCACCGCCATCACCGTCACCGCCAAGACATGCCACTTCCTCCATCACCTCCGCCATATCACGTCGCCGCCGCTGCCAACTTCGCTGCTCCTCTCGCTCCCCGTCCTCTCTCATCGCGCTGCACCTGCCGCGCACAGAGGCGACTGTTGACGAGGAGGACCAAGCCCCCGGGCTGGGGCGCAGCGGCGTGTTCCTGCCCACTCGTCCCAAGTGTCTACAGACTCTAGAGAAAGGCCTCGGACAGGTAACGCGTGTGTCGGGCCACTGTGCGTATTGACCGAGCGCGGAGGGCGCCCGCTCTGCGGAGCGCCACAAGCGCCGTGCTCGCCTTGAGCCCCGCTTCTAGAACGCGCCCGGCCGCCTTTACTTGCCTTCTAGCACCTCACCGGTCCTGGTTTCCTAGATTCGTTCGTATGTGTTGCAAACTATAATGAAGGGCAATTTAAATGCTCTGCTTACAAGCATTTTTTCTTATCCCATTGTCTAATGCTGTCATTTGTTAGCTGCAACCAGTTGCATAATGACACTCATCATGATAAGTTATTATTATAATACAGGTTCGTGACTACTCACGGAGTTTACAAACCAAGTATTGACATTTAATCATTGAGGATCGTTGTATTAAATGTTTCGTTCGATTGTGTACATTAAAATTGCATTTGATAGTATATTATGCGTGTCGGTTTTAATTTCTTTTGGTATCAGTAATTTTTCTTGGAGTGTTATTTAAAATAAATTAGGTCGTAATTTCACTTTGATCCTGTTTGACTAGCGCAGTACTCTCTCGCAGACGGACTGCGAGAGAGTACTGGGCTAGTAGACTAGAGAGACCACAGCCACCTGCGACAGCAAGTGTGGGTAGGGATAGGTGGCCTTGGCTGAATCCTACATGTCAACTGCCACGAAAAGATTCATTGCAAAAGTTTAACTTTGTAACTTTTAACTCCCGTAAGTGCCGTGATTGTGTTTTCATCGGGAGGTGGCACTGATCTTTCCCCGCTGAACGGCGAGATCCGGCGCCGACTAACGGAATTTTCCCCAACCTGGTATCTCCCACCAGTGGGGTACTGTCCCAGCCGGGACAAGTTCTACGACCCCGACCGGTCTTGTGGCATGTGTGGTAGTGTAGGGCATGTTAGTGTGTGAGTGTGTGTGTAAGTAAGGGCTGAGGAAAGGACAAGGAAGTGAATGGAAAGATCACGCGCACTCCGTTGCCCGTTTGTTACGGTACTACCTCGGCATTCGTGTGGTGTTGATCGAAAAAAAAAACGAAAAACTACCGATCAGAGCAGCCGGCCGCTAGAATTCTCCTCCAGACAGCGACTGAATTCGACCTAGCTGTAAACCTAGTGTCGAGAATCCTGCCGCCGCCGGGAGTGGAATCTAGGACCTCTCGGTCAGAGGCACTGCAGCGACATCAGTTGATGCACTGAGCCACCGCTCCCGGTCCACTGCACCGTGACTTCCGCCCACCACGCAGATCAGCGCTTCCTGTTCACTCAGCACAGCCGCTTCCGGCCAAATGGCCCGTGTTTGGCACACGCATCGCCAAGTCGCTGTTTGCCCGCGGCCACGCCGCCGCGCGCTCCCGGGAATTAGTGTGCACTTTGGGGTACATCAAAAACAGCTTTCCAGGCGAGCGGGCGGGCGAGCGGACGCGCGCTGCGCCAAGTCTTTTCCGGCGTGCCGCAGGGCTTCGCGTCGCGCCCCGTCGCTGGCCCCGCGTCGCGGATGCATTACCGGTGCGCTCCGGCGCAGAGTTAATAGGCTCTCTTGGCCGCTCTCGAGTGATGATTCAATATTGACGCAAGGGACGCGTCGAGTTGTCCACACAGCGAAGGCGACGCTGCGGGCGGTGGAGGTGGAGGCGGGGGTGGAAGCGGGTGGGAGGTTTAAAGAGGGAGGCGAGGGTGGAAATGAAGGTAAGACGCGGGTAGTGGAGGCGGAGGCTGGGGTGGAAGCGCATGGGAGGTTGAAGAGGGAGGAAGTGAAGGTACGACGCGGGTAGTGGATGTGGAGGCGGAGTTGGTAGCAGATGGGAGGTTGAAGAGGGAGGCGACGGTGGAAGTGAAGGTAAGACGCGGGTAGTGGAGGTGGAGGCAGGGGTGAAGCGGGTGGGAGGTTGAAGAGGGAGGCGAGGGTGGAAGTGAAGGTAAGACGCGGGTGGTGGTGGTGGCGGCGGCGGAAGTGGAAGTGGAAAAATGAGGGTGTAGGCGATTACTGCGCTGCTGATGGCGTTGGGGATAGTGATAATAACAGAGATGAACTCTACACGGTGGCGTAATCGTTTGTCTGATTCGAGATGGTGGGAATGGCGCATCTCGGGGCACTGGTTGTTAAATGTTACTGTCAATTTTTTTCTTCTTCGAAAGTCTCTGTGAATGGACGAAGGCAGGTATCACCAAAGGTGACTCAGGGTGTCAACTGAAGGTACTGCAGTGCCTCGCACCTGGAAGTTCGATGGTTTGAGTCCGGATGGTGGCAGGATTTTGGATTCTAACTAAACAGATAGGTCAAATTCAGTCGCTGTCTGGAGAAGAATTCTAGCGGCCTCCTGCTCTAATATGTAGTTTTTCGTTGTTTTTTTCGATCAACGACAGACATATGCCGGAGTAGTACCCTAACAAACGGGCCACGGAATGCGCGCGATCTTTCCATCCTCCTCCTTGTCCTTTCTTCAGCCCTTACTTACACACACACTCACATGCACTCCACTACCACATATATCGAGAGACCAGTCGGGACTTTAGAGCTCGTCCCGGCTGGGGCGGTGCCCCGCTGGTGGAAGATACCTGGTTGGGGCAAGCCCCCGCAAGGCGATGTAGGTCGGTGCCGGACCTCCGCGGCCCGCGACGAAAAATCACCGCCACCTCCCGCGATAAAACATGCACCACGCTTACGGGACTAATGACCTTAGCAGTTGACTCGCAAGAAGTCGCCAATCCATCGACGATGGCAGGTGTGTAGATGTGAGAGAGTGAGGACAGGGGGCTGGGATGGGAGGACGGTGAGGTGGCCCCGTGGCGCCGCCTTTGGATACGCCGAGGACGCCGGGAGGTCTCGAGGGAAGAGTGCTCGTCCGGGCCTCTCCGCGTCCACGCGTCCTCCCCGGGGGCCGCGACGTGTCGCCTGAGGCTTGCCTGCGCAAGTGGACGGCCAATCGCGCCAAGTGGTTGAGGCGAACTTTCTCTATGGTCACGCTCTGTAAGCAGTGAAATACGGGACTTTTATTGGCGTTGAAATTGTTATAAAATTTTATTTAACTAAATTTGTGCAATACAGTTACATTTACCTAAATTTGTCTAATACAGTTTGATTTACCTAAATTTGTCTAATACAGTTTGATTTACCTAAATTTGTCTAATACAGTTTGATTTACCTAAATTTGTCTAACACAGTTTGATTTACCTAAGTTTGTCTAAAACAGTTTCATTTACCTAAGTTTATCTAAAACAGTTTGATTTACCTAAGTTTATCTAAAACAGTTTGATTTACCTAAGTTTGCCTAAAACAGTTTGATTTACCTAAGTTTGCCTAAAACAGTTTGATTTACCTAAGTTTGTCTAAAACAGTTTGATTTACCTAAGTTTGTCTAAAACAGTTTGATTTACCTAAGTTTGTCTAAAACAGTTTGATTTACCTAAGTTTGTCTAAAACAGTTTGATTTACCTAAGTTTGTCTACTAATACAGTTTGATTTACGTAAAATGTCAGTAAAAGCTTCGTTGAGTTGCAGTGAAGTTGCCAATATTTCTTTTTCTAAATGAACTTACTGCGTTGTTCATATTCTGCAGAGGTAGCTTGCGAGAGATTATTGAACAAGTGTAGTCATTTCTAGAAGTCGTTACGATTTATCTAACTTTCACGAATCAGTGTAGGATAGGGAACTACAAGCCTAAGTGGAATCTGAGAATTCCTCAATTCCATTAATGAGTTTTCATGAATACGTGTAAATGTGTGATAAATGTCATGAATAAGTGTCTTTCGAAATCACCTCGTGTATTGCAAAAATTGTTGTGCTGTTGAATTACTATTTAAATATTTACTTGGCTCCATAACATTTTAAAACTTGGAACTTACGAAACTGATAATAAACTGTTTGCCGCTGGGACATCATGCTTTTGTTTTGTGGTCGAGAATACAAGAGGATGCGCTGCGTACGTGGAACGTGAAAACTATACAAAAAACGTTTTTGTTTTCATTTGTGAGAAATGTTCGTGTCCTGTCACCGAGACAAATAATTAATTTCATTTATCTCTTTAGCAGTTTTTTACAGCCTTGATCGTTTTCTGCGTCCCAATTTTCACACCTCGTCTTTCTCCTCTATTTCTCTTTTTTGCATGGCTTCAGTTATTGCCATGTTCCATGTCCATCTCGGCTTTCCCCTGTATCTTCTTCGTTTGGGTATCCATCCCCAATTTTTTGTGTGGAAGTCTGTCTGATTCCAACCTTCTCATATGTCCATACCATTTTAGTTGTTTCATTTCGATCGTCTCGTTCAAGCTTGTTTGCACTTGCATTTAAATTTTTATTTCATCATTTCTAATGAAATTAATTTTAATTTCTTAAATACACTGCACATTAACTATCTGTTCAAAGTGACAGTCCTGTTTCTGACAAACAATACTCATGTGCCTCGAAATACCCCTATATTGTTAAAGCTATCATGTGTTAAGTGTCGATGAAAAAATAACTTTTATATAGTTAATCTTAATGGATTATACAGTTAACAGATTATTAATATTAATAAAGTTCTTATTCTCATTTAACAACATTAAAACAACTATATCAAATCTCTGAGATCTGCAAAACACAGCTATCGTGACATTCCAGTATACTTTATTTGCATTTCTCGGCGCTCTCTTCATTATCCTTCCGAGAAGAAATATAATGATTCTTTGTTAAAATTCCTTAAAACGTGTTGAATAACTATATTCTTTAGAGTAATATTGCTTAATGAAATTGATGATCAAATGAAATGCTAGGAGGGCACATTTTATTGCAACAATGTTATAATAGAATATATATAAACTGAGAGATCATGATGGTAATGGAGATGACAATCATGATAAATAGTAAAAAGTACGAGCATTTCATGAAATAGTCGTAAACTACATTTTGATAAAAGTTAATATATTACAACCTTGACCCTCAGTCTCGTTAGTGTCTCTCTGAGTTTTAAATTATGGCAACAAATCTCAGTAAAAATAGTGATATATTCATTATAGTTATAGTTATGTTAAGGGGATGCAATACTGAAATTTACTGAAATTTCTGAAAAATATCAATTTTTATATTTTTAATGGATTTGAAAGTGCCAAGTCTCTAGAATTGCCAGTCGTAAGAATTTTTCATGTATCGCCATTTAAATGGCCGCCACGTGGATTTAAATGCCCAGGCGCGTTGCCCGGTTACGCCCCCTTTCCTTTGCATGCAGCCTGGAAACTTAATTTTTTGGCTGGATATTTTTTAATATCGCGGTAAATATTTTTGCCACTTTGAAGTGTATTCTTTGTGGAACATCTGGGCGCGAAGATGCAGTACTGCCAACGTTATTTCAAGTGGAGACGTGTAAACAACGTGACTTCAGCGTGTGTTTCTGGTGTAGTCAGTAGAATTGTGTTTTGTACAATTTGACTTTTGTGTTTGGGTTCGTGTGACAGCGACGAGTTTTTCTCTGATCCTGTTCATCATATTAGCCAGATTTTTAAGTTATTTTTTTATTATTAGTATTTTATCAAATGATGTGTATGTTAGGTTAGCACATAGGTTAATTTCGTACATAGTGTTATAAGTACAGAACTATTTACATTGTGTTGTACCTTGTTACGGAAACGCAAAATGAACAGAATGCCTAAACATAATACTGAGAAGAAGAGATCAAGTAAACTAGTAAAAAGAATGCGAAAAATTGCATGCAAGATGTACTGCTGGCAAGACACAAAATGCAAATGAATATTTGCATAATGTCATTTGGAGCAAATGTCCAAAAGAAATATTTGTGTCGAAGAAAAAATTAGAAATTGCCGTGGTGTCAGCAATTTCTGAATTTAACATGGGATGAGGCCAGTGAGAGAATAAGAGAAAGTGTGACTGGAGTAAATCTCACACCCACAAGTCACAAAATTTGTGCAGCCAGGGACAAGCGTCGGTTGCAGAATAGTGAACGAGCTATGCAGCAGGAGAGGAAAACTGCAAGAAAGAAACTAAAAATGACAAAAAATGCCAAAGAAGCTAATAAGAAAGAAGAAGAAAGTCAAACATATGGAGGAGGAGAGTTCTGAAGCAAGATATGGCCACTAAATACTTTTTTTAGAAAGTTCAAATTTTAAATGTCATTTTCTGCAATAGTAATTTTTTGACATTTTTGTTTATTGAAAATGCTCCACATGATGTAATTTTCATGGAATCTTTTTCAAAAATTCAAGATATATTAAAAGATACTGTGTTAAAAACTTAGTGTTGTAATTTTTTAGTGATGCAAATACTTCTCTAAATAAAAAATGTTAAAAGTGTGAAACTTTTTTTTTGCTATGCGAATAGTAAGGTATAACATAAAAAATTTTTTTTCTGGTAAAGTAATGAATAAAATTCAAAACCAAAACGCTAATATCTTTGTTATTCTTTTCTCATAATGTAAAAAAAATTTCATTTCAAAATTAATTAAATTACAACAAGAGGAGCATTTGTTCATGATATAAATAAAAAAGTAATAAACAATTATTTTTTTACAATCTATTAAAATTAGCAATTCCAAATTTGGCAGTTGATATCTGCATAATATAACTATAATGTGCTAAAAATTTGAAGTTGATGTGTCAAAAACGAACAGATTTACAATTTTCAGTATTGCATCCCCATATACATTTTGCATTATAATTGAATTTCCGTCTGAAGTAGCCGGATTTTCGGCTCACGAACCCCCTTCAAATGCATCCATTATGCTCGTAAGGTGTTAAAGGTTTTTCTTTGGCACTCGCTAAGTACACCGCCAGTTAACAAAGGCTGAAAGGATTCACTGATTGGCGTAGTACCGTAAGTCCAGCTGACATGTTTGCCCAGCCGTCGGCCCAGGGGCCCGTGTGTGCCCCCCGTGCCCCTTCGGCTCGGGCCGTCGCCCTCCATCGTGCGCTGCGTGACACAGATCCCCCCCCCCGGGCGTGCGCTCGTGATCACTTATGCCAGAGGTCGCGCGTGATTCCATCGTACCTTTCTCTTCCCCTCTACTCTTCCCTCCCTTCACGCCTCCTCATCCAACGCTTTCTCTTCTTTTCTCTCACTTATTTCTCCAACCCTATCACCACCTCCTCCTCCCTCTACACTCCCATCCTCCTATCTATGCCTCCTCTCCCTCATCTTATCACCACATCCTCCCTCCCGCTTTCACCTTCCCCCTCTCTTTTTCCCCTCTTTCCTTTTTCCTCCATCCCCTTTCACCTCTTCCCCCTTCCATTCCACCCCCTTTCACCTCTTCACATTCTATTCCTCCCCTTTCACCTCTTCACCTTCTATTCAACCCCCTTCACCTCTTTACCTTCTATTCCTCCCCCTTTCACCTCGTCACCTTCCATTCCACTCCCCCTTTCACCTCTTCACATTCCATTCCATCCCCCTTTTACCTCTTCACCTTCCATTCCATCCTCTTTTCACCTCTTCCACTCAACCCCCCTTCCACTCCAGCCCCCTTTCACCTCGTCCCCTTCCCCTACCCCCCTTTCTCCTCTTCGCCTTCCCCTCTATCCACATCTCCTCGAACCTACTCCATCTCACGTCGTCCTCCACCTCTCTCTTTCAACTCACTCCCTCTCACCTCCTCCTCGCCCTCCCCCTTTCACCTTACCCTCCATCTTCACCTCCTCGCTCTCCCCCTTTCACTTCCTCCTCTCTTTCCTTTTTCAGTCCTCATCCTCCCCCGTTCATATCCTTCCCATCCTCCACCACACTCCTTCACCTACTCCTACACCACTCCGCCACCTTTCACCTTCCCCTCCTCCTCTCACGGTACACGTGCCCTCCGGACGCTCAAATGTTTGGTTTGGGATTCGGTTGGAGATGGCATCGACAGCAATATCCTTTCATGCAGCTCTGCGCGATGCGGCACCTCCTTCTCACTCTTTGATGAAATATTAAATGCACTTCTGCGGCAAGCCAAATAGAAACGTGGTGCTGTGCCAGCAGTCTGCGGGCTCTGGTTGGTGTTGGTTGAAGCGCACGCCTTTAGTGGAATAAGCACACTACAAGGTGATGTTATTGGAAATGTGTAAATGCTCGCAGCGAAGTGCTTGTTAGATATAACGGTAAACACTTTGGAGTTAAAAATCCTGTACTTGTTAGTGTTTACCTTGGTTATGTCCGAATGCACATTAATTAATTCTCTTGGAACGTTTCGCTGCTCAGCTGTGGATGAAACCCACTTCTCCCGCACTTCTTCCGCCCCGGAGAACCGATGGCGCATTCTCCTTGCTATCCAAGATTATAGCACGAAAATGGTGTGAGTCGATCAAGAGGATAGCTGACCGTAGGAATGTCATATTAAATAGTAAATGTACAACAGACAGGTGATATACATTCTCATCCTTATCGTTTATAGTGCTTGTGGCATTTTAATGTTTTATGTGCTGACACTTCTCATTGCATTTTGGAAGCCGGATTCTGCGTACCCCATGACAGAGTTCAAAGTTGCTGCGAATCAAACGTTGCATCTTACAACTCGACCTTCGCATTATCACAATTTCAGTCAAATGCGCTCCCAAATTCATATCAAGCTGTTCGAAGCCTTAACACAGGGTATGATTTTTTTCTCTTAACCCGAGTCTGGCACCTCTCCTTAGCAGATCGTACAGCCGTGGTGGATCGACGGGTCTCTCTGCTTGGGAGTGCCGCATATCAAGGAGGGCATGTCGGAGCGGATAATCGGAGCCGGAAGAGCGTTGCCAGGGGGAAGAGGAGGGGGGGGGGAGAGGCGGACGCCTCGACCACCGGCGTGCGCATGCGCGCCCGTGTTTGCCTAAGCTGGCTTACGCGAGGGCTTACAAGCCCACGCCACGCCACGCCACGCCATGCTCGGGCCGTCCCGGATAGAACTAATGGAACCTGCCTTTCCGCCGCATCGGAGTGTCTAGAAATGGGAGGGGATTTGGTGGAGAAGTTGAGCAGTATGAGTAGAGCTAATGAACGGCTGTCACGACGGCGCAATAACAAGGAACATCGACTGTCGCTTTGTTTGTGTCAATAGGACATTAAGAGCCCATAGCGATTAGGTCCACTGTAATGTATGTCTCGGTGAGTGAGGATGACTTTTAGAATGGAAGTCTGGTTTGAAATCAAATAAGAGGTAGAGAAAGGAGGGGACGTGGAATGACTGCTTCATCCTACCTTAGTAACATTCGGGTTGTTGTCAGTTAAGAACAATAGGTAATAACATGTACGTTATTAGGCAATTAAAATCACATCAAACAAGGTATACTGTCATTTAAGTGAACAATGAACTCTACTGAAATTACACTCTTGAAATTCGAAGTAATTACTCTGATAGATATAAGCCAATAGTAATTACTGTGAACCCGGAGACTGTTTGGCCGTGTTCCGAATCATAGGCTCTTATCAATGAGTCGCGCCTTTGAATGCAGCCACAGAAATGTGTCTGTCTTTGGAATATGTTGTGTTGCGTATTTCAAGTTAAGCTTTTGACGGACAGATGTTAATTTCCCGCCACTGGATAAGTTATTAATAGCTCCCACTTCTTACAAACGGTAAATTGCATTTCTAATGTATTCATTTAAAAGAGCTTTCTGGGAAAGTGGAACGGATATTCTTTTTAATTCAATTTTATTTCTATTCACACGCTTGGCGGTCTTTGATATGAACCACTAAATAAAACCATCTTACTTTCATAGATTACATATGAAACTAAATATTATGTACTTTCTTATTCATTTACTTACGATAGAATTAAGATAATATTTTTCATGAATTAATGTAACTTTTTTTGTTTCCAATAGAAATAGGATACCGAAAAAATTAATAAAACATATTGCACTTGGATCTCTTCAATTTAATTATATACTATTTTTTTCTCTTCCTCTGCAGATCGCAATAACTTGCATTGTAGTTCTCACCTTGTTTGTAGAGTTAACAAGGCAGAGAAAATTCATCTCTTGATCTAAGATGCACTTCAGGTACTTAGCAAGAAAGTGGAGCGAAATTTGTAATTACAGAAGTTTGAAACTGAGGTACCTGGTGTGCAGAAGATGCGAATTCTCTCTCCAGCTGTTTCAAAACAGAAAAAGTTACTTTCAACGGAAATTGTGGCTAGTTTATTCAAATGATTCTATGTAATGACGAACACGTTTATGCAAATGCAATTTCTGCACATATGGGATATCACTTCTTCATGCATATATTTGAAAACTAAATTCTTGCAATTACTAAAGACTTTGCATGTTGGTCTAAATTGGAAACTAATTATGAGCACAAATTATAACAGAGTTCAGACTTCTCTATTCAAGTCCCCATTTGCATAATATTACAATAGACAGTGCTCTAAACGAGCCAAGTTACGATTAAATTCACTATAGAAACATTTCTATGCAACAGAAAGACCTTTTTCTTAGGGGTTAAAATTGCAGTATCCTAATTGAGAGAACTGATATTTTCAGAATATCATAAAAATAAATATTAAATTACTGTAAAATATAATATATATATATATATATATATATATATATATATATATATATATATATATATATATATATATATGCATGCCTTTATTGCAAACTAGGTAACAGTAATCTTTACAAATTCGTGTTGTATGCATCTCCATCATGGTTTACGGATTACCTGAAGTTCGCTGAAACGGGAAACGGCTGCCATCGAGGTCTGTCAAGAGAGGATGTATCGCTTCGGTACGCACGAATCTCGAAAGGGATCATAGGGTTCAAGGAGGTGAATAAAGTCGACTATGATTCTTGATTTTGTATTATAATTTAAACATTTATTTAATTATTTCAATTTTTTAAAATCTTATCTTTTTCAATTGTTAATGTCAATCTATTTCCAAAATTAAAGTTCGCACGGGTAACGGTGTGTGTTCGGAGGCACCGGAAGTTCGTAAAAGCTAACTAGAGGCTGTAGTGAAGAGTCGAGCACCTAAAAAATAGTATATCCTGTCTTGCTTTAGTGCATGTACGAATACCGTATACCGGTATTGTATACCGGTATCGTATACCGTATTGTATACTGGTATCGAGTACCGGTACTAGTGTATGCCAAATAAGTGAATGTATACTAGTGTATATATAAGCGTATGCCTAAGAAAATACTAGTGACCTCCAGCAGCGAAAAGGCTGCTGAAAAAATAGTTTTCCAGAAAATTTCGCGCACAGTGTCTAAGTACAGCAATTCCAATACTCTCGTATGCCATTTCAATAAATTAAATATTTTGACAAAAACGGTCTTTATTAATTCTACAATAACGTAATATCGTCTGTATACTGCAGGACAATTTATTACATTCAAGATTAACAAAAAGTTGTCGTTCCATAAAACATGTAAATAGCAAATATTTAATGGCAAATGGCCTCTTCCTTGGAACCTTGTTTTAGCATCACGTCAACTAAGACATAAGCAGTAACGCAATGAATATGAACGTGCAGTCTGTACCCGCATTATGAGAATAGAGTAACTCAAATATTTGCATTTTTTGCCTATAGAAACTCTTTTATTGGTTTTGGATTTTCCTCGAGTTCGTCAGTATATAATGAAACTACAGACACCGCACGCTGCATAGTTTTCTTTCAATTTCTGTACTCATTGAAAATAAGCATGCCTTTGTATTTTTTCCCGAGTTCCTGAATGATTAATGAAATCATGGACTCCTTTTATATGGCTGGGCACTATAACGTTTCCTTTCAGTTTCTATGCGATTTGAAAATACGTAATATAGAAAGTCGATAAATAGAAACAACAATATACCGAAAGAGGTGGCTCAACTGATGTCACTGCAGTGCCTCTGATGGTAGAGCCTAGGTTCGAATCTCGACGATGGCCGGATTTTCGACACTAGCTACATAGCTAGGTCGAGTTCTGTCGCTGTATGGTGAAGGATTCTAGCTGCCGGTTACTCTGAACGGCAGTTTTCCGTGGTTTCTCCGATCAACACCATGTGATTGCTGCAACAGAACCCTAACAAACAGGCCACGGACCACGCGCGAACTTTCCTTCTCATTCGTTGCCCTAATCTACCCTTACTTACGCAGTACACTACTAGAAATGCTGGGAGCTAAGAGCTTGTCTCTGCTGTGGCGGTACTCCGCTGGTTGGAGACACCTGGTTGGGAAAACCCCGCTAGCCAACGGTATGTCGACACTAGATCTCAACATCCAGCGGGGGATGATCACTACCCCCCCTCTCAAGCAAAAACATGCACTACACTTACAGGACTAACGGCTTTGACGCGCCGGGAAACACTTATTAATCAGTGAAAACGCCGTTTATACACACTTACGTGTCAGTAGAATACTTAAGAATGAGCCACACGGCGGCGCCTGCGTAGCGAGGTCGCATTTCGTGTCCGGGTCTTGCCGACGGGTGTAGCGAGTGCAGGGGCGGCGCGCGGCGAAACCCGCGTCGAGGTGGCAAGCGGCCAGCGGCGCTGCATTCCGCGGCATTCGCGTGCCTTTGTTCCTCGGAAAGCTCACTTAGCGGCGCCCCGATCGCATTGATCATTCCGCGCGGGCGCCGCCTCTGTCGCCGCCGCCCCTCCGCGAATACCGCCGTCGCGGGCGGCGCCGAGCCTAGAAGGCGCTGCCGGCGCCACCGCCCCCCCCCGGCCTCACCGCCGCCTCCGCCGTCCACGCCGCCCCCCCCACCCCGCCTCCGCCGCTGCCTCCGCCGCCGCCCCCTCCGCCGCCGCCCCCGCCGCCGCCGCCCCCGGCGCCGCCGCCCCCGCCGCCCCCCCCCTCCGCCGCCGCCCCCGCCGCCGCCGCCCCCGGCGCCCCCCGCCTCCTCCCCTGCCGCCCACCGACCCTGCAGCCCCCGCCACCCACGCCTCCTACACCGCTTACGCCGCCCTGGCCGCCCGCCGCCTCCCCCGCCGCCCCGCCGCCCCACCATTCCGCCGCCCACGCCGCCACCACCGCCCACACCGCCGCCTTCCGGCACACGTCCTCTCCGCCCAATGCATTGCCATGGTCGACCTGCTTCGGTCACCTCTCCTTCCGCACAACGGCGAACCGCCCCTGCCACCATCTGTCACCCCCGCCACTGCCATCCGTGAAAGCTTTTAGCGCGACTGCTACTATAGCAACGGCAGCCCCTTAGCCGCTCGTGGCAGACTCTGCCACTTCCTCCTTCCATTTCATCCGCCACCACCACACCACAACACCAACATCACACCAACAACGCCGCCGCCGCCACCCACCCCCTCAAGCGCTACCACCACCGCCACTACAAGCACCACCAATACCGCTACCATTACTGGTATCTCTTCCACGACTACAATCACCACCACCTCCGCCACCTCCACCACCTCCGCCACCTCCGCGACACCTCCGCCATCTTTATTGGTATTGCGAACGCCAGCAAGCAGGCAGCAGCTCTCCGACACCGCTATCGCCGCCTCCAGCAGCGTCGTGGTGCGCCGCCTCCAAATTCCTCCCCCGCCCGCTCCGCCTTCGCCGCGCCGCGCCGGGGCGGGAGGCGTTCCGCCACGCGCCCGCCTGCGTTTGTCGGAGGCCGCGATCCGGCGGCGGCGGCGGCGCCTGGCAGGACGCTCCGTGGCGCCGCGCCGCTTGTCGCCGGGCACGCGCTGCCCTCGCCATTCCTGCGCCGACCCCTCCCCCCGCTGTCGACGGCCTCTTCTCAGCGGCACGCGCGCTCCGGGTGGGGCCGGGCGTCTCTCCACTTCAGGCACCTCATGTTGTGTGTTTGAGAAAGAGACAGAGACAAACTAAGAGAGAAGGGAGAGAGAGAAACTAAGATAGAAAGGGAGAGAGAAACTAAGAGAGAAACGGAGAAAGAGAGGAACTAAGAGAGAGATAGAAACTAAGAGAGAGATAGAAACTAAGAGAGAGATAGAAACTAAGAGAGAGATAGAAACTAAGAGAGAGATAGAAACTAAGAGAGAGATAGAAACTAAGAGAGAGATAGAGAAATTATCTCTTTCTCTCTCTCTCACTCTCTCTCTCACTCTCTCTCTCTCTCACACACACACACACACGCACACACACACACACGTGGACGGATTTTGATGACCTAAAACATCGCCTAATGATCAATAAAATACTTTCAAAATGTTTCTAAAATGCCCTAAAAGCAAAGAAAAATGACTTTAACATTTTCATCACAACCAGTTTAGATGAACTCAAGCTGTTGGATATGTTACTAATGTAATAGAGGCTTCTTCCTTTCGTTTAAGTGAACATAGCTTGCACACTTTTCGTTTGGACTGCTCTTTACCAGGAAGTCTCTGTCTTTACTTCTCGCAAATCGGCTGAACTGACAATGGTGCTGACGGGCGTCATACGAACCTCAGATTGTACATACGTAACCGCTGACATAACAATTTATGAGCGAAGAAATGGAATAGATTACCTAGGAATTCTGTGAACATTTTTTAAATATAAAAATGGGTCATTTCCTTTTGTTATAACATAAAATTAATGTCTGTACTAAAGACTTCACGTAGTTAACGAATTCGGCTGGCGACACCAATTTCTCAGTTATGGCCTTCCAGTAGAACCATCCCAGCATTCGCCTGGATGGAAATCCCGGTCAGGATAGCCGGCAAGGGGATTTGAACCTGAACCTTCCGAATGGGAAGTCCACCCTGAGCTACTTCGCTCCTATTACTGTACGTTACGTTAATTTGCCATTTCTCCATTAGCCCCGAGCACCTACTACTGCTAGTGTTTCCACCCGTAACCCAACCCTTTGTCGTACCTTGTCCTTCCCGGCTCGCAACAACATCCCCCGTTGCCCGCAAACCCACCAATTTCGCCCCCCTCCCCCGCCACCCCTCGGTCTGGGCACCCCCTCTTGCGTCGCCGCCGTAAACAAGGGCGCAACGCTCCCTCGGCGCGGGCGGCCAGCGCTAAGATTTCCGGCACGCGATAGCGGAGCTCCAATTAAATTTCTGGCTGACAGGGCCCAGTGGCGAGGGCGCGGCCGGTGTCAGATGTCCGGCGGGCGCCGACGCCGACGCCGACGCCGCCGCCGACGCCGCACCGCGCGTACGCTGCCCGGTCCGCTCGCCCTGCCCCACGCCGGGCCGCACAGTGGGTCGGAACGATCATGAACGAGTGCCCAGTGAATTCCTGCACAAAATGGTCTGAGTTCCAACGGCTAGATTGATTAATTATTTTGAGTTTTGATCACTGTTATGTTTAAAAAATGCACAAGGCGCAAGCAGTTAAGAAATTTATTTATTTAATTAATTTATTTATCTATTTATTAATTTATCTATTTTTATCTTTTTGTTTGTCTATTTATTTACTTTTTACGTCCTAAACACTTAAAAACTGTGTGTGACGTGCCATGGGGAGAAGTGAATTCTGTGCACGTTTTCAAATTTCTGTGATCCCTACCCTAAGCCATATTACTACTTGAACTTTGAATATAGAAAGCAAATGAGCGTTTCTTGCAAGGATTATAAACAAAATATTCGCTCCGATGTAATAAAATGTATTTTCACGCTACCAACTGAGCTTCGAATTCACTCAGGTGTGACCTGGGGTATTGACTTTCTCCCTGCCGTTCAGTTAAAGTGTATTAATTTTAAGAATTGTTTTATTTCTCTAAACGTAGAATTTGAGTCTTTATCCGGATTATCTATTAGAGGTATTTAGTAATTTTCTTCACGAATATCTGAAAGACGTTGCATGACGGGAGAATGCTCCGACAAGCATCTTCTTAACTATTTTCAATGAGTCAATAAATTCCGCCTATCTAAATCATATAAGCGCGATAAAAATAGAACATTTTTTTAATTAAATACAAAGGGCGAGATGAAAATATAGAATATTTTATTACAAAAATAATTCCTACTATTTTTCTTACTCCAATTACCATCTTCTTTCGGATATTGATATTACATTGGATCAGACAAACACTGGGTCATTTCCTCTTCATCCTAAAGTAATTTTCCTCTCGTTTTATTCTGCGCGAATATTTCAAGAATGTAATGAACGTGGATATCGTGCAGGTTTTTGTGCGGGAGCTAAAATGGCGGCAAAGATTTTGCGTTTCGTGTGTCAGCGCTGAATTATGTTGCAGATACGAGGCGTTGCCGCACGTTTAGTCTCCGCCATGAAAGCGTGCATTCATGTGCGCTTACGCTTGCATACGCTAACTGACTGGTCTCCTGCTAGCCTATCACATCCCATCACTCATGAATATTTACTCCCTGTTAGCGAAGAGATACGGAGGAATACATCACCAACTGATAGACTAATCTCGTTGAATAGCGGCAGAAACTCGCTCCCATGCGATGTCCCCCGCACTTCCCAGCAGTGTGGCTGCAATTCGGTAAAATAACCCTTTCGAAAGTTGACTAACGCTCACCTCGTCATAAAATGACTTGGTGGTGGTTGGGAAAAAAATATCATTGAAAACTTCCAACGCTTTTTGAGTTCTGTTATCTACGCACAACGTAAAGTAAGATGATATTAATTATATAGTCTTGGTGCTGTGCTTCAGGATTTTTAATATACTTCCTTCTTTGAGAAAATTTCAAGATATTGAAAAACACAATAATTCGTGAAATGTCTGTTTAAGTCTTCAAGTACACTTGTAGTCTCATATTTGAATTCAACTTTGATACTTTTAAACAGGAAACAATCACACCAATTATTTAGAATTTAAACTGATTCTGCTGTCAATGAACTTTTTTATTCTTTTATGGTAAGTGAAGGATTTGTCCAGCAGTAAACGTTACATAATATTAAGTAGATGACTAGCCCTGTTATTCTCGAAGAAAAATCAGGTTCATTCTGGCAAAAATGTAATTTCAAGTTATTTTCACTTCACTTTCATGTTATATCCTGTAAATGTAATCGTTTTAAAATTCTCATTATTTTTGCTCCATTCCATTTTCCGTACGCAAAACCAATTCGTGCTCTCTTTGGGAGCATTCCCTGGCTTTCCAAATCTGCACATCAACTGCCAGCCCAAGACCATCAAGAACCACGAACATGTCGTTTCGCACTAAACGCATTGTAACATCACACCACAGCGCGACAAAAAGCGGAGCGAGAGGAGAGCAGTGAATGAATTTCAGAGAGCTCCCACACAAATTATTCCATGAATGAAGTCGAGGCGGCTGTGCACCGCATGCCACAAGACCCCTCCCCCATCGCATCCCCACCCCCCACCCCCATGCCAT
Source organism: Teleogryllus occipitalis (assembly GCA_011170035.1). NCBI lineage: Eukaryota > Metazoa > Arthropoda > Insecta > Orthoptera > Gryllidae > Teleogryllus > Teleogryllus occipitalis. The sequence continues at coordinate 63,649 of BLKR01005200.1, forward strand.
CCCCTTCGCGTCCCCCACCCCACCTCTCCCTACTCGAGCGCTGCCGGTTGAAAAATCGGAAAATCTGTGCTGCTCGACACTCGAGTGACATTTGTCGACACGTTTCGTTGTCTCATTAAAAGGCTGCTTCATCGAGAACTGCCGTGCCCCGACGCACATAATTGAGGAAGGCTGTGACGGCGGTGGGGGGCGGGGGCGGGTGAAGGCAGTGATGGCGCCGGGGTTTTTATTTTTGGACGCGCTGTCACGCCATTGTGACGACAGCAGCGGGCGATATATTGTGAGCGCGAGTGGTGTGAAAGGCAAGGACTGGGCAAGGGACGGGCACCACAGCAGTCATGACACGCTCAAGTTACACAACGATAATTACCATAATAATTTTATTGTAGTAACAGATCAACTAAGAATAAGGTGAATCCGATCAAACAGAAAGGTTCGAAGTCACATTTGGCCGGGTTTGAGTTAATGGTAGAAAACTGGTCTTGATATATACATTCAACGTTTTATGCATAAAATTTTAGTGATCTCTGTGACTTCTGTAGAGTGTCTTTCAACTGTTGATGTTAAAAAAATTTTCGATGTCCAAAACTTAGAACCTTTCTGCTTCATCTTCAAAATTTCAAGTTCCTGGAATATAATGCTATCTGAATCGGAGAAAACAAAAACGTGTTCTTCTTACGACAGTTTCTCCTGTTCCATGTCTTTCCTTTGCCCTATCACAGCCTTTTCAGTGACTTTGATATGATGGAGGGACTCTTTGTGATGAATAACAGGCGAGCGAAAAGTAAACATTTACTTCTATTCTTTGGAGTGGCGTATTATTGCAAAGTACCTAGTAAAATGCTTTGTGATAACTTACCAAAAATAAAAATATTCGGATGACACGTTATTAAGCTATATTGTGTAAATATTAGTATTTTTTGGAAGTTTGTTATATATTCTTTGACGTAGGGATGCTCCAATTAGGAGGCATGGTTTTTCAGTGTATGTAATACTGAACTGGGCGATATAAAACATGGAATTGAAAATGCAGAGTGAAGTTTGTCCTGTACATCGAATTCTGTTTCATCAGTTTCCGAATTGAGTCTAGAATAAACATTCCTTAATAAGTTAGTGTTTTCTGTAGAAATAACACAATGATTGTGAAAAAGAATTTTTCAAAAATATTTTATATTATTGTATCTCTGAAGAAATTACAAATTCTAGATTTTGAATTTAATTATAATTTAATACTATCTATAATACAGATTTCCCACTGATATTAGTAAAATTTATTTTTAAAAAGAACAACTTAAAGTAAACTGAATTTATTTAAGTATCCATTGCTATGTATAACCTCTGGAGCAACTGTATTACGAAGAAATAAAATAATATTCCAAATAATCACAATACCAAAATGTAGCTATACCGTATTATACCATATAGTCACATTTGTGCCAGATTTGATCGTTTTATGGTTTATATGTTTACCGTCAGATTGAGTAATTTCGTATATTATGCAAATATTAATTAGGTGTAGTAGTTACTACATCTAAGTATCAACGTTCTAAATACTTAGATTTATTATATACTTATCTCAATATTTAAATTATTTCAGCTTCAGAAACTTAATTTTATTTCTTTCCTTTTCAGGTACGTTGATTTTTCCTGCGCCCATAAACCAATTTTTCGTTGCTGGAGCTTGCAGTGATGAGCAAAAATAGGGGTGAGTTCTGAGAATTTCGTTGTTTAATTTGACAAAGTCATCATGTGTGTCTTATATGGGAAAATATCTCACATTCACTCCTCTGAAAAATATAAATATGTTCACTAACGAGTCTGACCGCATTTACCTTCGAAAGCGAAATACAGAAATTATTAACTCAGCAATGGTATATTATGTGTAGCAAGAAATTAACTGTACCACCCTAACAAGAAACGTTTAATTATCTAGAAGATATAGATGGAAATTTAATTTAGATAAACAAAAACGATAAATAGTACTTGAATACAATATTAATTCAATTGTTCGAATAGTTTTTGTGTTTAACTGTCATGAATTGTTTTTCTATAATCTCGGAATTGGTAATAATTCCATTCTGTTTGATCTTGTTTTGTATTTTAAGAATATTTACATGTTTTCTAATCATTAATAGTATTGACAGTTAATCCGCCCAGAAAAGTTAATCGAAATTACAATTCAGTCGTACATCTATTAACAACCGGATGTTATATACTTTATTCGTGTAAACCGTTTGAATCGACGAAACATATTATAATTACTCTCAATATTCTATTTATTGCATTTACACCTGATGAAATAGTTTAAATTCGTTATTCCAATAAATGTTTACGTCCAACGGAATAAATGAAAAATGAACTAGATGTACGTTACATTAAATTTTTATTTCAGTCATAGGAATTAAGCCATCAAAAGGAAATTGAAACCCTAACTTTCAATAACGCTCCGGGGCCCGTTTGTTAGGGTACCGCTCCGGCATTCGCCTGGTGTTGATCGGAGAGACCACGGAAAACTAACGATCAAGGCAGCCGACCGCTAGAATTCTTTCCCAGCACTCGACCTAGCTGACAAGCCAGTGTCGAAAATCATGCCACTGTCAGGACTCGAACCTAGGACCTCCCGGTCAGAGGGATTGCAGTGACATCAGTTGATGCCCTAAGCTACCTCTCCCAGCTTATTTACTGGAGAAACGCCTCGCTCGCTCCTTCGTCTCTCGGAGATATAGCATATCTTTTAACGTTTATCATGAACCAACCGTCATTTTCGTTGTTTTACTAGTTTCATTCGAATCAACTAATGTAATTATTCTCAAAATATTACGTTTCTTTCGATTGTCATTATATTAACAAAAAGTTCAATATATTATAAACAATAAGATTTCAATTTATAGTTCAGTAGCTAAAAATAAGGAAAGTTGGTTTATTCCATATGCCACGTACCTAGAATCAATGTACTTTGTCCAAAGCAATGTACCTGAAGATAGATCTCTGAAACGTATATGAAATAAAGCAACTTTTTATTTATTGAATTATAAAATTCAATCTGATGGTCTACAATAAAGGCAACTTTTTGTTAACATTCTCCAAATACTCGTACTGTATTCCATTCCTGCTTTGTGAACACGCAAAAACACCGAAACGCGCTCGTGGCATTACCTGTGATGATTGAAGCACTTGTACGAACGAGTGCGTTGCTCTTTGGCATTGCGGGTGCGTGTTGCGGCCTTCCGCTTTGCCCAACGCGTGGATCCGGCGTTTGGAGCGCTCGCGCGGATGTGCCGTTGTGGAAGCGCGATCTTCTCGTTTCCTGCGCGCGTGCCCTGTGCGTGGGCGGTGCGTGCGTGCTCGTTAGCGCCGCTAATGACGCACCGCTGCTCGCCGCCGCCGCACGATGGTCGGAATCGCGAAAGAGCTGGCCAAAATTCGAAAAATCATTGGAACTGTATTTCAATACGGATGTAAAGTTTTTTAGTCACGGAATCCGAATACGTCACAAAGAATACGTTACAATCAAAAAAATTCAAAATGGCGGATCCAAAATGGCTGACATCGTTTAGAAATGAGTAGTGAAATTGCATGAAAATTGATTGAGTATTTCTCGTGTATTAGAATGGGAATTTATATTACGTTCTATGTGCAAATAAAATAAACGTATTGAAAATTCAGTTTGTAAGAATTGTATTTGATAAACATATAAAAAGTTAACATGGACAATACTTCTGGAGGTATGTAAAATACTTTTTCATACTACAAAGAACATAAAAATTTCATAAAAATTTTACATAACAATGCATATAGACAATTTATATAAGTGTTGTTATATTTGAAGTAATTTCATTTTCAAACAATAAAAAAGTAGTGATGGCGCAAAATCCCACGGAGTTTGTTATTTAACAATGATTATGAAAATATTTTCTTTCGATTTGCGAATCAAAATGACACCCCTTGCCCCCCCTTTGTCCGTAGTGTTATTTTCGGATTACAACTGCAGCTTTTTGTTTTAAAATCAGAACATTTAAATTTTGTTTAATTGTAAAATGCTATTAGAATTGCATAACTATTTTCATACAATGGTTTAGCCGGTTCACTGAATCCGAATGTGACATCAAAATTATAAAAGTTAACTTATTTAGAAAATAAACAACAATTTAGTTGCATGAAAATTCGGATATAAGTGATTCGTGGAACAGAAAAATTAATTAATGTAATGAAATTATTTTTGCAGGTTCAGAAAAAGAGTTTTTACGAGATACTCGTGACGAAATTTATGAAATATTGTAATTTATCTGAAAGTTTAGATGAACAAATTGAAATTTAACACTTATAATCAAATTTTCATGCAATTTCACTAATTATTTCTAAACTATGTCAACCATTTTGGATGCGCCATTCGGAGTTTGTAATTTTAATTATAATTCGGGTTCAGTGATTCTAAAAACCTTTATATCCATGTTTGTGAACAATTCCAATGATTTTCGAATTTTGACCGCCAACTTCAAGATTGCGATCACCGTACGCCGCTTGGAGCGCTGCCGTCGCCCGCCCTCGGCCATCCCGTCCTCCTCCTCCCCAACCCCATCCCCCGCCCTGGCCCCTTATTTTCGAAAATAGCGACATCCGCGGCCCGGATTGAAGTAATCTGCAGTTCCGTTTGTGACGGGAAGGGAGGGAGGTGACACGGATAGGGCTCGTGGAAGGGCCACGCGAGGGTGGTGATGTGCGAGTGAGAATGTTGAAGGGACAAAAGGGCGCCGGGGGTGGGGGATGTGGATTTCGTGTCACATGATCAGGATGGAATGGTACGTAGAAAGCGTATTTGAAAAATTAATGTAAGTGTTCATTGCTCTAGAATCGACAAATACCAGGGCGATAAATCTACTGAATGCATGGTCAAAAAATGTAACACCAAATATTCGATTTCAAAGGACGTAGCTGATGGGAAATAAAGAGGAACTGAATTGGGAAGGTAGAAGTAATATCAAGGAGTAATTGAGAGAAAGTGTAATCAAACTTATTACAACTGCCATATTATAAAAATCGTAATAAAATACTACATGTTTGCTGATAACATGGACATAAAAAATTGCACTTCAAATTCCATGCATTTCACACTCCTATTGGTAGTTGTCTTCTACGTACGCTAAAGGTTACGGACGCAGAATGTCTTGCGCTGACGTCCAACAAAACGAAGTGGGGCTTAAAGGAATAAGCAGGAGGGGATTTTGTTTTACTTAGGAAGAGCGACTTTCATTAGTGCATAGTTACACAGCAAACATATTATATTTCTTTCGTATCTCATATATTAGATGTCTACGAGAGAAGTATAAAAATAATTATTAAATTCTTCATATTTCTTCTCTTTGTTAGTTTGAAGCTACATTCGTTGAGAGCTAAGAACTCTAAATACGTCTTGCTGAACGGCGAAAGATAGTTTGGGGGAAGGAAGCGAAAGAGCGGGAGAGAATTCTCGCATGCGCGTTGTGAGCCTCCGAGGGCGGGGCGGAGTGAGACGGAGCGGAGCGGATGGGGTGGGGCAGGACAGGGCGGGAGGGTGCGGGGTGGGGTGCGGGGCGGTGCAGAGGCGGTGCAGCGGAGGGCGGTGCGGGGCGGTGCAGGGCGGTGCAGGGCAGTGCGGGAGCAGTTGCCCAGGCGGTTTTGAGCAGTGCAGAGGCAGTGCAGAGGGCAGTGCAGGAGCGGTGCAGGCGGTGCAGGGCGGTGCGGGGCGGTGCGGGGCGGTGCGGGGCGGTGCGGGAGCGGTGCGGGGCGGTGCGGGGCGGTGCGGGGCGGTGCAGGGCGGTGCGGGGCGGTGCGGGGCGGTGCAGGGCGGTGCAGGGCGGTGCGGGAGGCGGTGCAGGGCAGTGCGGGAGCGGTGCGGGGCAGTGCCGGGAGCGGTGCGGGGGCGGTGCGGGGCGGTGCGGGGCGGTGCGGGGGCGGTGCGGGAGCGGTGCAGGGCGGGGTGCGGGAGCGGTGCGGGGCGGTGCGGAGCGGTGCAGGGCGGTGCGGGAGCGGTGCCAGGGCGGTGCGGGGCGGTGCGGGGCGGTGCGGGGCGGTGCCGGGGCGGTGCGGGGCGGTGCGGGGCGGTGCGGGGCGGTGCGGGGCGGTGCGGGGCGGTGCGGGGCGGTGCGGGGCGGTGCGGGGCGGTGCGGGAGCGGTGCAGGGCGGTGCCGAGACGGTGCAGGGCAGTGCCGGGAGCGGTGCGGGGCCCGGTGCAGGGCGGTGCGGGGCGGTGCGGGGCGGTGCGGGAGCGGTGCAGGGCGGTGCGGGGCGGTGCAGGGCGGTGCAGGGCGGTGCAGGGCGGTGCAGGGCGGTGCGGGGCGTTACGGGGCGGTGCGGGGCGGTGCAGGGCGGTGCGGGGCGGTGCGGGGCGGTGCGGGGCGGTGCGGGGCGGTGCGGGGGCGGTGCGGTGCAGAGGGCGGTGCAGGGCGGTGCGGGGCGGTGCGGGGCGGTGCAGGGCGGGTGCCGGAGGCGGTGCGGGGCGGTGCGGGGCGGTGCAGGGCGGTGCAGGGCGGTGCGGGGCGGTGCAGGGCGGTGCGGGGCGGTGCGGGGCAGTGCGGGAGCGGTGCAGGGCGGTGCGGGGCGGTGCGGGAGCGGTGTGCGGGGCGGTGCCGGGGCAGTGCAAGGAGCGGTGCAGGGCGGTGCAGGGCGGTGCAGGGCGGTGCAGGGCGGTGCCAGGGCGGTGCGGGGCGGTGCGGGGCGGTGCCCGGGGCGGTGCGGGGCGGTGCGGGGCGGTGCGGGAGCGGTGCGGGGCGGTGCGGGCGGTGCAGGGCGGTGCGGGGCGGTGCCCGGGGCGGTGCGGGCGGTGCCCCGGGGCGGTGCAGGGCGGTGCGGGAGCGGTGCGGGAGCGGTGCAGGGCGGGTGCAGGGCGGTGCAGGGCGGTGCGGGGCGGTGCGGGGCGGTGCAGTGCGGGGGCAAGGGCAGGGCGGGGGCGGGGGCACAAGGCGGGCGGGGCGGTGCACGGCAAGGGGCGTGGCAGGGCCCAGGGGCAGGGGACAGGGCGGGGCGTCTGCGTTAATAGGAGCTAACAAGCGTCCGACTCGCACGTGGCGTCGGATCCGCGGGAAAGGGCCCGAGGGCTGGAGCCCTGCGCCGCCTCCTCAACCCTTTAATGGCGCGCGCGTTGGCGCCGCGGGCGGGGACGGAAGGCGAGGGCGGGAAGGCAGGGGCGGGAAGGCGGGCGGGAAGGCGAGGGTGGGAAGGCGAGGGCAGGAAGGCGGGGGCTGGAGTGCGGGACGGACGGGCAGGACCCGGGTAGCGGACGGGCGGGACCGGACGGACGGGCGGGACCGGACGGACGAGCAGGACGGACGGATGGGCGGGACCGAGACGGACAGGCAGAAGGACCAGACAGACGAGCAGGACCGGACGGACAGACGAAGCAGAACACCAGACAGACAGGCGGGCCAGACAGACGAAGCGGGCAACTTACCGAGCGAGACAGACGGCGAGCAACGAGACAGACCAGACAGACAAACAGAACAGACAGAAGCAAGAACCTGCGAAGCAGAACAGACAGGCAGAACCAGACAGCGATGTTGAGACAGACCAGACAGACAGGCACCGGCCAGACAGACAGGCAGGGCAGCTACCGAGCGAGACAGACGAGCAGGACCAGACGAGCTGGTCAGGCGAGACGGACCAGACGGGCGAGCAGGAACCAGACAGACGGGCAGGACAGACGAGCAGGACGACAGGCGGGATTGGACGGGCGGGACGGGCGGGACGGACATGAATCCGGAAGGGGAAGCGAGGACGTGGGTGGAGGAGAGTGAGGATTTGAGGTCGGGGTCGGAACCGAGGATAGGGGGAGGAGAGCGACTAGCACAATCGCGGAGTTCTGCGAACTGCTCCGCCCTCTTCTCGCAACTCGCTCCCCTATCCTCTCGTGCCGTGTGAACATAGGCGCTTCTGCCTGTTCCGGCGGCGGATTTAAATTTCGCGGAAATCCGGACGGAATTCCGCAACCTGTGGGATGGAGTGTCTCCGAATTAGAATTCTGCTCGTCAAACGGACGCTTTCGCGCTAACTGCTTTTTGTGTTGTTGGTGCTAGGAAATGGGGAAGCCCCCTTTTACTGTCCTTCCTCATTCCTGCCGTGTTCTAATTAGAGCAAAATGAAAGGAGCCCAATAAAAGTTTTAGAAACTATGGTGTGTTGCAATTATCGCAGACAATTCTGATTTTCTGAGAATTCCCAACTTTTTCTAGCAATTTTTTTCTTTGGTAATTCGATGACTTGAAACGATCTGTTCTTTCGTTCCGCGTTACAAACGAATATTCAACATTTCTCTTTTTATTCTTTTATTTTTATTTCTCAGAACATTTTTACTTCAGATATTACTTTGTGAACTTTGTTTGATTACTTTTCACTCATATTTTCTTTTAGTACACATGAATAAAATCATATATTTTCTTCCGTTACACTAAAGCTACCATGGGAGTATTTATCTTTTGTCTCAATTGTTTTAAGGATTTCGTGCGTACCATTATTGTGAGCTTAGTGGGCTGTTTGCGTGTTGAATGTATGTTAAACGAAAACACAAAGATTGGGAAACATGAGCTGCTGGCACCTCTTTTCAACAAAGTACTGTTTGTCTGGCACACAAAAATAAATGTGGTATGAGGTGACACGTGCCATGTTTTCGTGCCTACAGAAATAGAAATAAGGAAGTTTAATGGTATTGAATTGACGCCTTATTTTACGTGGCGAAACTCAGGCAATGGGGCCTGCTCTTCCCTCTGACCACGCAAATTTCTCTACGCTCCTTTTACCAACTAGGGAAGAAAGAAAGAAGGTATTACGTGGGCGAAGAAACAGGAAATTTGTATTTTGCTCAGAGGCTTCATTTAGGCTTGATCTTTTACATACAGTAAATCTACTAACATGGGATAGCCAGCTTTACTTCCCCTCCGAAGGAAGGCGTACGAAGGATATTTTCGCCAATCTACGGCTTGGATCGGGTTTGAACCCGCAACCTTGGGTATACGCTAACCGTTACACCATCGCCGCCGTATTCCTTTGAAATGAAGTATATCTAACATTTATTTACAAATGAAACAAACATTAGATTAACCATTTATTTTTTTTACATCTTGGGAAATGGTAAGAGGAAGTATTGTATTACATGAGCATATGCAGGATGGCGACTTCATTCTTAAGACACTTGGTGTATGATTATTCCATTAATGGATTCTGCCAAGAATCTAAATGTATTTGAAAGAAACGGAAAGACGAAAAAAATCGTTTTTATTGTAAGAAACCTCTTTAAATTACTACAACTTCCTAAATATAATTTCCTATTAAATCCTACAAGATCAATCAGTATGAGCCGCGGTTATGCTTGTATTCAGATAATTGGACTTCTTGGAAAATCAACCTGTGTAATGGCAAATTAGGTGACTGCAAACAATGTTAGGCCGCTCTCACTCAAGAACCCGAAAAACGTTCTGCTGCCCCTAGTGCACCGTAAAGGGATCCAACAGAATCGGTTACGTGACATCTTGCCTGCCAATGTTTGCGCGTCGCGTGTTTAACCTTAGGACGCCCACTTTTACCCGTCCGGATGTGCGCGTCTCGTGTTTAACCCTATTGTGAAGGCGTTCGTAAACGCCCAGTATTCTCCGTCCGGCTTTACCACTGCTGGTGTTCTCAGGTCGATAGCCGTCTGAGTGTCTCTCTCCCACCCTGTGGCCCTTTCGTCGTTTACTTCTCTCCAGATGAAGATGCAGTTTGGTGTGAGCGAGGACGCATCGTTACGCGCCCTCTAAAAGATCGTATTAGAACCATAGCTTCGTGAAGAGACTCTCAGGGTACGGGTAATCGTGAGCACTTTCCGCGAAGAAAATCAATAGGCGACAAACACCTTTTTTGACGGTTTTTCTGCGGAGTTGTATGATCATAGACGTTTGTGTAAGTCTGGAGCCCTAAAATGGAAGGGTAAAATTGCCTGTGATTCCGAGAGGGAGTGGGTGCCTTTTCTCACCTTTTACTGCCTTAGTGTTTATTGCCTTGCTTTAGTGTTTCAAGCCTTACGTCGCTTTGCCTCAGTGTGTTTTGCTCTCCGTAGATCTGTTGCAATAGGCAATGTAGGTAATGCCTTACAGTAGGTAAATGTACGGTCTCGCACGGTCCGTGGTTCCTTTTTAGGGTACTGCTCCAGCCTTTGGCTGGTGTTGATCGGAGAAATCACGGAAAACTATCGATTAGAGCAGCCGGCCTCTAGAATTCACCTCCACACAATGACTGAGCTCGACCCTGGAATGTAGCTCGTGTCGAAAATCCTGCTGTCGGGACTCCAATCTAGGGCCTCCTGGTCAGACGCACTACAGTGATATATGATTCTCTGAGCCACCTCTAAGATCAATAATTATTTAATTCATTATAGTTCTTCGCCCTCCAAAATTTGGAAGTCTCTTCTGCGGAACATTAAACCCAAACGTAAATCCAGACCTGATCTCCCCGTAGTAAGAGTTGCCGACTACTCGCCTAATCTCCCGAGGCTTGCGAATATGGCGACATTCAACCGTTAGCGCTTTTATACTCCCCGTTGCCCATCGTTCGCGCGACCCAGCGGTATGAAAACAACCGCAGTCGCGCGGCACTCGGTGGAGCGCGCATGCGCGTCACGTCGCCCGACGCGAAGGGCGTTCGTGGATAAACAGCGGCCCGCGAGCGACGGGCCGGGCGTCAATGGGCGGCTTTGTGCGCAGGCGCGAACGCGCGACCGACACGCACGCCGCGCGCGGTCTTTGAGCGGCGCGCCGGCGGAGGCGTGCCGCACAGTGGTCTCGCGTTCGATGTCTCGATCTGATTCGATCCGGCTGGTTGAAGTCGTAGGCTTCAGCGGCCAGAGTCATGTAAATGATTTGGGCTGTCCAGGTGACGCCGCGTCGAAGGCTGTGTTGCCGACGTTTCGACCATCTTGTCGTGGTCTTCCTCACAACAGCCCTGAGGAAGACCACGACAAGATGGTCGAAACGTCGGCAACACAGCCTTCGACGCGGCGTCACCTGGACAGCCAAGATCATTTACGATCCGGCTGGTTGTTCGTTAATGTAGCTCGACAACTTCGAAAAAAATGATGGCGTCGGTTACCTGAGGAGGCAGGCGAAGTCATCCCCCACCGCTGTCGAGGCGGACTTCAATTGAACTCGACGACCGTCTGCAACGATAACTGATTCGTTCTTGCAACTTTATTCTCCCAATTGAACTGAGAAACAAGCCTTCGACACTCGGAGCCGTCGTCAAGGTCAGGCTTTCTTGCTCCTAGGGATGGCAAAAAAACATCGATGTTTTCCACCAGAAACATGGATATATTAACATCAATATTTTGCTGTTTTTTGTTTTCGATAGTTATATAGAATTTTTGTTGTAACATCGATATTTCGTTGATTTTTGTTTACCTTCCATTATTTGGCAACATTGATTTAAATATTAATTTATGTTCTAATTATGTTATTATTTAAACAATACTATTGTATAGTATCATATCTACAGTACATAAACAATAAACAAAATAACATATATTTATTATTTAACAAAAATATACAATGCTTCCCCCTCTCAAAATGATTAGCTGGATCCGGCCCTGGTTGCCGGAAACTTACGAATAGAAGCAAATTTGAATTTGGCGGCTCTGACGTAGCAGCGCCAGCACTTCGGAACCGTGCAACATAGAAGCTGGGCACAGTAAGAGCCGTAGCGAAATGTATGGTAGCAATCGTCCGTCGTTGCCACGGGATCCTACCTGTGTGTCCATCACGACTCACCAGCCAAGATCGTCGCTTGATTAGCTTGTACACTGTGTTCACTGCAATAATACGCAGTGTTTCATATGTTTCTAAACGAAATATATCCTGGGCACACCTTGACGCACAAATATATTATTCTCTTGAAGTGATCAAAGAACAAGGTATATCTTTATCGTGAATCTGTAGTAAATAGGTCATGTGAAAGTTTTGTTGTAAAAGTGTTGGCGTTCAAGTGTGGAATCATATTAAGTCAGATTTTCCAATTTTTATTTCGTAATATCAAGGACTCTAAGGCAGAGTTCAGCCTCAAAAACTCATTATAAAAAATAGATTCAAGACACTGTACTGAAAATCTTAAATTGAATCTGTACTCACTTATAAATCTATACTAATAAGTGTGAAGTCAACTACATGTAACCAACATCGACACCACAAAAGTCATGAATTGATACGAAAGTTTTACTGGCTCTTCTTCAGAAATGTCGCAGTGTTCTTGCATTTGCGAAATATGAATACTACACAATAGCAGAAAATAAATAATTTAAATAGAAGGTTGGTAGATGCACTTTATCATTATTTTTCGTCTGTCACTAAGAGCACATTGGTTCCTAATCTACTCCGCCAGAGGTCAGTTGCGGTGCGGTAGATCTGGTACTTAATAGATTCGCTACAGGCCAATTAGCAGTGCAGAAGATATATTTTTAAATCTACTAGCAATGTACTATAACATAAAATGAAAGAAAATTATAGTATTTAGTTAAAGTTTGAACAATTACATTGAAAATAATAACCTTATACGTTTATATAAAATTGATCTCTTTCCTCTTTCAGAAAGAGTGGATATGTAGAAATCTCGGGAACAGCCGAGTATTTTGTTAGTTACCAATATATTGATACTTCAGTGTATTCACTGCACTTAGGGCGAGAGACGTTGTTCATTTCGGCACGCACCCACTGTGCGGCGTGGACCGCGGAGGCGCGGCTTCTCCGCTGAGAGCGGCGCATGCAAATGCGGCGGCGGGGGCGGCGGCGGAGACTTCCCGCCGCTGAATGGGCGCGTTTTGCTTCTAATTAGCGTCGTAACTAGGAAGTAAGCGCCGCCGCTTCTCGCACTATTCCGCCCGGCGCTAATCAGCCCCTAAATTATCTTAATCAGTAAACAAGAAGCTCCTTCTCCTCCTTCCGCGGCTCTTCGCGAGCGTCTGCGTCCGTTGCAAACTTCCCCACGTTGGGCGCCAAACAAATTTGCCCGCTCTCCCGATATGTGCCAGTTAATCGCCGAGGACTTGGATTAATGAAGCGTCAAAGATAATTTATTTAGCGTCACACGCTCCTGCAGCAGCGCGTACGCCGGCGCCGCTATTAAAGTGATATCTTGATGAATTGTTTTACGCACGAGTGACGTTCGGAATTGACACCTGGACAAGCGTCCCGTGTCATATGGGGGAAGGGAGATGGTATTTACGCTATGCGTGGAGGTGATGCGTTCGAGCGGGTTTAAAATAGGACACGTGCAGGGAGAAAGAGTGAGGAAAAAATTGTAAAAACGTGGGTCGTCAGGACCTCGACAGGCAAGCGGTCGGGTAGGGAGCTGACGGGCTTATCCTCTGGGATGCAGCAAGCGATGCTTGGCGAGTGACAGATGAAGGGGGAGAGGACGTGTGTAGGTGTGCTGTGCTGCTACAGCCACGCGCCACATTCCGTACTTCGATTTAAATAGAGTGGTTTCCGACAGATCATCAGCTGCGGTTAGCCAGTCAGCCGCTTCGATACCAAATATTTAAGTTGTAACGAAGTCCCCGATTGGATAACCGTCCAGCTGATGACCTGTGAGCAGTCATTCTATTTAAATCGAAGTCTACACAGCCTAGTGTACATAAACTGGCAACCCTCTAGGCGTGCCCTGTCCCAGCACTTACCTCGGGCCACCGATGTAGCATGGTGCTTGTCGAGTCAGCCCGACGAGAGAGGAGACGCTCGGGTGCTATCGGCTCTAGGCTAGTGAAAACCGAGTGGGCCGCCCGCTCATGCAGCGGATCACTCTGGGCAGTTTAGTTCCATTTCTTGCATTTTATCATTCCTCCTCTAATTCACTAATTGAAGTATCTCGAATAGATAATGCATGTGGTGTGGAAGAAAAAATTAATTGCCATTTGAGTGGTGTAAATCGATTAATTCTGTCGATGGGAGCGCCTGTCGTTTGCAATGTTGCATGTGGCAGCCCTTGACACCAGCTAACGAGTATAAAAGTAGGTTTTGCAGTCAACAACTTGACGCCATCAACGTCAGTGGCGAATTTCAAGAAGCACCTGAACAGGTTTAGACTTGAGGATCTGCATTCCATGCAGCAATGCATATAGATTGAAATTTAACCTTAAAATTAAACTACCCGTGCTCGTATATTTATAAAGTTATCATTTATCGCTTGATCGTAGTTAACCAAAGAGAGTTTCATTAAAAATTTCGGGGTATTCGGTATATTACATTTTCTTGTTTTGAAGCCAAATCAAAAAACAAACAATTTCGTTGTATTTAGTTTATAAACGAAGGTTGATTTTTGAGCTCTTATCTCTTTATACGAAGGTTTCATGTGCATTGCTTCTACTTCTTATTCCGCCCAGAGAAAATCTGGATCCCAGTACGATGAAGGTAGGGGTCTGTGTGGGCCCTTACAATATTCTACAGACGTGTGTATGTGGCGTTTATTGTTTCTTACAATTGATTTCGTTATATATTTAGATATCTACGATGTTCTTCGCCGCCCAACGTAGTCAACGGCTTAGTACACTTTTACGAGTTCGCGGCGTCTCATATATACATTGTGATTGTAACAAACTTTTAATTATGAAAAAGTATTAACTCCCAAAGTTGAATCAGATTTGTGACGATAAAAAATAAATGAATTAAATACATGAATAATTTATAAAAATCATGGAATGGCGTTGGCCTTTACTGGTCGCTTGAGCTCCATGAGATTCGTGGGTCCCGGTTCGATGAACCAGCTAAACCATTTCCTCTTCAGGCCTGCCTTTGAATTCAGTTCAATGTTGCCTTGCTTTACGTGGCGAAATTCAGGCCATCAGGCCCGCTCTGTCGTCTGACTACGCAAACTCGCTACGCTCCTTTCACCATGTGGTGAAGAATAAAATGGCCAACGCAACAAGCGATACGTTTAGATCAGAGACTCCTCTATTTAAGACTGAGGATCTCTTTCACACAGTAAATCTACAACATGGGACAGCCGGCTTTACTTTCCCTCCTAACGAAAGCGTACGATTTTTCTCGCTCTTAATACTTCACGGTTTCGATCGGATTTGAACTCTTAAATTTGGGTATTACAGCTCGACACGCTAACAGTTATACCACGAAAGCCGCCTTTATCACAAAGCCCACCAAAGTCACCCCTACCACATTAACGTCCTTCGCCGCCTTTTCCCTCAACCGACGTCTCCCGCGGTGGTGTCCTCCCCGCTGCAGTCTCTTCTTCAATGCAGTCCCAACCTCAGCCACCGCCGCCGCGGCCGCCGTCTGCCGTCTAATTATGGGGTGACAAATGGACGGGTGTGGCGGCAGGCGCTCGCGCCGAACCGGCGGCGGCGGCATGTGGCCCGTCCACCCCCGCGCGCCGCACGTGGGCCGTCACGCGTCGCGCGCGCCCCGATGCGCCGCTGTTTTTTGTGGCGCGACTCCATCTTCCCCCGTCCCGGCCGCGACGCGGGGTGACGAGTGCCCCGTCGTTGCGACGCGGACGGGATGAGCAGGCGAACGCGGTGGGCGGCGACAGGCGAGATGGGTTGTTGGCGAAGGGTGAACGAAGGCGAGGTGAGTGGGGAGCTCGGAAATATCTGGGGTGATGAGGTGATAATGAAATTGTTAGAAATTCCTTTGGTCCCGTAGTATTACTGTTATTAGTAAATATAAGAGTTATGTAGTTGTGTTATATATATATTGGTCGTTGTTTGATACCACCACATAGCACCTATGCTGCTTCCGAAAACTCTATCCTATTACATCTGTGATTTGTTTATGATGGAATATTCTTACAGTGAAGAAGACGGACTTCTGCATCCTAGTACATCAAAGGCAGTATTCAATTTAAGAGTTGTCCAACCAAACGCAAAGGAGGCGGAGACGGCGGACAGTGTATATAAATAAGTCGGTGCCTTGGCGACGGGTGAGGGGAGGTGAATCGAAAAACTGCCTACGTTGATGACTTTTTGATGATATTTAAAATTCCACGGATAGGACTCGGTGACTAACTGCTGAAAAACCTCTGTAACTCCTTGATATCTCAAACTTTGTTGATTGCCAGTGGTACTTAAGTCCCACTTAAGACCTTAAGTATGTAAAATTCAAAAACTTCATTCTGTCGATTAAATCAATAATTCGTAGTTCTCGTTTCTCCTTCGAATACTAAATAGATTTACAAAGTAGATGAATTGAAATGGAATCTCAAAAGTTCCTATGGAAATATGGTTTCCTGATATTCCGTGACTATTGTTATATTGAAGTAAACATAAAGATTTCTTCTGGCATTCCAATTAACATGTCACAACCTTGGAACACTTTATTCAACGTATTTAAATGTGACACTTAGACCGTTAGTCTTGTTTTCAAACGAAAATAATACTACGTCTGACATACCAGTTATTGGATGCAGTATGGATGAAAAATAAAGATCCAATTACAATGTTGACAGCCTTTATTCTTGGGCGATTTTATCTCGTGTATCTCATGTAGTTCCCATGGCTTTAGTTTCTCTATTTGAAGACATATTCAACTTGCTTTCATACCTCGTTAGTACATAGGTTGATACACACACTTTGGGAAACAATAAGATTGACAACAGCACGGGCAGAAGCACGAAAACTACCTTCCTTATGTAGCGTCGCCTAGTCCGGCGCCGGTGCGTCGGGCCGCTTCGGGGAAACCCGCGTAAAGCCGGATGTGGATGGGGGTGGACGGGTGCGGCGCCACGCCGCGCCGGTTGGGAAAGCCCTCAGGAATCCCGGCTGGAATTTCCTTCAAAGGGACGCGCGCGGATGCGAGTCTAAGAGGTGTCGGTTGTAGCTCTGGAAAGGCTGGCCAGCGAGCCGTGTGTCGCCCGCTGCTTGTAGGGTGGGGGCGAGCCGGCGGATATTTAAGGCCGCGCCGACAGGCGCCTCGGGGGATACGCTGGGTGTCGAAAGACGAGAGGTATCTCCAGTGCAATCCTTGCACGTGATCTTCAGGGTCGAAGATCGGTTTGGCAACAAGCCATGTAACTGGTGTAGTTACGGGACTCTATGTCCGACAGCTTCGCACTTCGCGTTGCTTTTTGCTGCTTCCGAAGCAGTGGTTCTGGGCGAGGCCTAGGGGACGGTCGCGGGGTTTCGCGGCTAAGAGAATTGAAAGGTTGCCAAGGGGCTAGATTTTTGTATCATATCATTGTACATTAATTGTAAAAAATCTGTAAATATATTGTATATATTCAATCAGAACAGTCGTCTGTGTTTTTCACTCTAGTACGTCACAGACTCGGAACCTTTCTTTTCTAAAACTGGTGGCAGCGGTTATCGAAAACTCACGTCGGGGTGCCCGCACCAATTCCTGCCATTTTCTTTTTCTAAAACTGGTGGCAGCGGTTATCGAAAACTCACGTCGGGGCGCTCGCAGCAAATTCTGCCACTTTTCTTTTCTAAAACTGGTGGCAGCGGTTACTGTTAACTCACGTCGGGGTGCCCGCACAAATTCTGCCACTTTTCTTTTCTAAAACTGGTGGCAGCGGTTACTGTAAACTCACGTCGGTGTGCCCGCACCAATTCTGCCATTTTTCTTGTCTAAAATTGGTAGCAGCGGTTATTGTAAATTCACGCCGGAGTGCCTGCGCCAATTGTTGCAATTGTAGTTCAAAATTGGTTGCAGTGGTGCTTAGAACTCACACCGGGTGGTTGTGCCAATTGCAGTTAATAATTGGTTACAACAGATTAAAGACTCACGTCTATCATTCAGCTTTGTGGAAGCAGTCACTACGTTCGCAACGAACGGGGAACGCGGAAGTCTGCAGCAGCATCCGCGGGGACATCAGTGCGGCATCAGAGCCATCGGTGCGCGCTGATTAATCAGAACAGCACGCGTAAAGACAGTGTACGCAGTTAAACGTGAATACGCGTCGTAAATACGTGGCGCCGGCAGTGTCGCGCACGCCACGAGAAACCGAAAAGTGCGGTGTTTCGGTACGGTAGTTTCGGGGCGGTACAAGCCGACTCGGAACCTTTCTTTTCTAAAACTTGGTACTGGTACTGGAACGAGCTGATATTGGCACTGGAACTTGATCTGCTAATATTTGCATCACCGGAAGAACACATCACGGACCGACCTGAACGAGAGGAAGGAAGGAGGCCACAAACCGGATCCAGAAGGCGCTCACGCGACACCGAGGTCAACTGAACGTAAGTGTGTTTTTTGTTCTGGCCGGAGATCAATTCAGGCAATATGGCTTTCTTAGCGGGTTATAGGAAAGAGGTGCTTGTTAGGGTCGCGATGGAGATGGGGGAAACATTAGAAGGGAACGAGACCGTGGTTAAACTTAAAGCGATCATTACGGAAAGCGAGCAGTACGAGGAATCATTCGTGAAACAACTCGCTGACCAAGAAAAAGAACAGGTTGCAGAAATACGAGAGCAGGAAAGATTACGCGAAGAGAGAGTGTTAGAGCAGGAAAGAATACGCGATGAGAGAGAGCAGGAAAGAATACGCGAAGAACGCGAAGAACGCGAACGGCAATTTGAACTTGAAAAGTTAAAACTAACGAATCAGGCTCCCACGCGTGTTTCCATAGGTAGTAGCGACACGGGAAATCGAACTAATATTCGTATTAGTCAAGTCATGGACAAATTCAAAGGCGAAGGCGACGATATTACGTTGTTTTTAAGTGTTTTCGAGGCGCATGCTCGCCAGCTTGGTATTGCGCCGGTCGAATGGGTAAGCCATTTAATGGGTTTACTTCCTAATGAGGTGAACAACTGGCTCGTAGTAGGATCCGATTCACCGGATCAAGATTATGACCTAATTAAAGAACAATTATTAGATATGTACAAGTTCACGGCAGAAAAGTGCCGGCAGATGTTTTGTAGTCACGTAAAAGGTGCAAAGACCACTTGGAACGTCTATGCACGTGAATTAGCTAGTTATTGTAAAAAATGGGTCTCAGGTTTAAAGATAGAAACATTTGAGCAATTGCTAGATCTCATTGTAACAGACCAGATGAAGCGAAAGGTGCCGGCGGTTATGCGTGACCATTTCATTGATGTGTGGGGTGAGGTTTCTGCGTCCCAAGATTTGGCACGAAGGCTGGACACCTACGAAAACAACCGGGCTAGCGGATATAAGAAGGATTTCTCGCGGTTCGGCAATAAAGAGCAGGCAGGCGAACGGAAATGGCCGAAGGCGACGGAAAGCGCGCCGACCACTTCCAAAACGGCAGTGCCGAAGGTAGCTAGTAACGCGGAGTTCGAGAAGCCGCAAGAACGGACGTGTTACTTATGTAAAAAACCAGGTCACATAAAAAGGTATTGTCCTCAAAATAACAATAAACCTAGCGAGAAGATGTGTCACGTGGCCGACGCTAGTGCGCCAGAGTTATTGTCTCCACACACATTTCTTGCCAAAATTTGCGGCGAAACAGTCACCTGTCTCCGTGACACGGGTGCGACGATTGACGTCATCAACGCAAAGCACGTCACGCCGACACAATACACCGGCGAGTCCGTATGGATTCAGCAGCCCCTGGACGAAGCGCCGAAAAACCTACCGGTAGCCAAGGTAGAGATTGTAGGGCCATTCGGTACTCTTGTTACAGAGGCCGCAGTCGCGAAGAACTGCGACTTGCCTTATTACATTTTTAGTAATCGTTCTGCTACGATTTTGAAAGAAATAAAGCAAGGTTTCTTAGAACCACAGCCTATCTGCGCTGTGCGGACTAGGGCGCAAGCAGTTGCTGAGCGCGTAAGGGCGGAAGGGCCCCAGACAATAGAGGCGGTAGAGCCTGCCGAGAGTACGGGAAACGGCCGAGATCAGGACGCGTTCCAGGTAACCGCTTCGGAGGAAACCGAGGATGACAATAGAGTTGGTCAGGGCGAGGTCGACGCCCCGGGCAACTCGGAATCAAACGATCAGGAATCTGAATTAGATTTCGGTAGCATTGCTTTGGCTCGTTTGGACCCCACCGAATTTGCTACAGCTCAGAAACAAGACAAGGAGCTCGCGCCGTTGATTGAGCGTGCGGAAGGACCCGAGACGGATCGGCGCGATTATGTTATGAAAAACGGCCTATTGTTTCGTGTCCGGCATAGTAAGCGCGGAGAGCAGTTCACTATGTTAGTAATACCGCGGGTGTATCGTGGCACGATCTTAAAACTCTGTCATGAAGTTGCTCACGGCCATTTGGGGGTCACAAAAAGCAAAGATGCCATGGCCAAATATTTCTTCTGGCCGAATTGCTATAAGGATATTGAAAACTATGTGCGTAGTTGCGACAGTTGCCAACGAGTAGGAAACGGCGGCGAAAAACTTCGCGCGCCTTTGAAAATTGTTCCTATAACGGGCGAGGCATTCGAGAAAGTGAATGTCGACGCGTGTGGCCCATTTCCAGAATCGGTCACCGGAAACAAGTTTATTTTAACGGCGATGTGTTTAGCCACGAAGTATCCCGAGGCTATTCCGATACGGGACCTAACTTCGGTCACTGTAATTGAGGCATTACTAGAATTATTCAGTAGAATAGGATTTCCACGCGAATTGCAAACCGACCAGGGCACTTGCTTCACGAGTGCTTTGACAGCGGAATTCGCCGAGCGGTTTGGCATTAAACTGGTGAGAAGTTCGCCGTATCATCCTCAATCAAACGCAGTCGAAAGAATGCATCGAACTATGAACCGGCTTATGAAGGTTCTGTGTTTGGAGGCAGGGACGGATTGGGAATGCCAGCTTCCCGCTATTATGTTCGCGTTGCGCACGAGTGTGCACGAATCATTAGGTTTCTCTCCTGCCGAATTGGTGTACGGGAAGAATCTCCGTACCCCCATGACACTTCTTTATGAAAGGCTTGCGGGAACTGCGGAAAGTGAAGAAAATTCTGTAGTTGAGCATGTATTCAAATTAATCAATCGTTTGAAACGTTCCCGTGACCTAGCTCACAATAGAATGGCTGAAGAACAGCAGAAACGTAAAGTGTGGTATGACCGGAAGGCGGTCTCACGTACTTTCGAGATAGGCGCGAAGGTGTTGGTTCTCGCACCTAACAGGACGCGGAAGCTCGCGGTTCAGTGGATAGGGCCGGGCGAGATTCGCGAGAAAATTTCGGAGCATAACTATGTGGTCCAGATGCCGGGGCGGAAGGAACCCCGCGTCTATCACATTAATATGCTTAAAAGATACCACCAGCGGACAGAGTACTTAAATGTGCTTAGTTCTACGACTGTGACAGACGCAGGTGACGAAGACGCGCTAGATCGCTATGCGCTTAAATTGGATTGTTGCGACTTTGACGCGGAAGAAATGCTGAGCGGGACTGAGGTCGAACCGGAGTTTCGCGACGCTCTGAATACGGTCATTTGTAAGTACAGGTCAGCTCAGAATAGGTTAACGCAGATGCGCTTAGTCGCATGTTTGATGATGTGAATTGATCCACCGGCGAGAATAGGGAACACGCACGTTCATGACATGTATAAATGTCGGTGAAATTCTATGTAAATAATTTTGTAAATTCAAGGGTAAAATTGTTTTGTTGTTTTTTTTATATTTTTATATGTAGATACATACATGTGTCAATAAATTCAGTTAAGAACGGCACATGATGTATGTAACGAATTCCACAATTATGTAATATTTCAATGTAAAGTAAATGTTTGTATTTCAGGAACTTATGTAATTCAAGATGCGTCAAGAATTATTATGTAATATTTCAATGTAAAGTAAATGTTTGTATTTCAGGATAATATGTAATTCAAGATGCGTCAAGAATACTTATGTATATTTATGTATATAGGAGTAAGGTTTAAATGTACTGGCAACATAGCTTAGGTGAAAAGGGAGGGGGGACAGCCCAGAGATTTATTTCACACATTTCAATTAAATAGGGTTTGATATTTTGCTATAATTATGTTCATGTTCATATAAAAATTAGGACGTAGAGGTCTCACGACCAGGTAACTTAGCAGAATTTTTTTCCTGGGCATATTTTGCTGCGAAAAAAAATTCTCACCCCCCGGCATGGGAGGGTCTGTAGCGTCGCCTAGTCCGGCGCCGGTGCGTCGGGCCGCTTCGGGGAAACCCGCGTAAAGCCGGATGTGGATGGGGGTGGATGGGTGCGGCGCCACGCCGCGCCGGTTGGGAAAGCCCTCAGGAATCCCGGCTGGAATTTCCTTCAAAGGGACGCGCGCGGATGCGAGTCTAAGAGGTGTCGGTTGTAGCTCTGGAAAGGCTGGCCAGCGAGCCGTGTGTCGCCCGCTGCTTGTAGGGTGGGGGCGAGCCGGCGGATATTTAAGGCCGCGCCGACACGAGCCTCGGGGGATACGCTGGGTGTCGAAAGACGTGAGGTATCTCCAGTGCAATCCTTGCACGTGATCTTCAGGTCGAAGATCGGTTTGGCAACAAGCCATGTAACTGGTGTAGTTACGGGACTCCATGTCCGACAGCTTCGCACTTCGCGTTGCTTTTTGCTGCTTCCGAAGCAGTGGTTCTGGGCGAGGCCTAGGGGACGGTCGCGGGGTTTCGCGGCTAAGAGAATTGAAAGGTTGCCAAGGGGCTAGATTTTGTATCATATCATTGTACATTAATTGTAAAAAAATCTGTAAATATATTGTATTTATTCAATCCGAACAGTCGTCTGTGTTTTTCACTCTAGTACGTCACAATACCTACAAATTGTTTTAAATTTCCTGTTTATGTAATATGCTTTTTCCTTCTGAACAATTCTTAATGTGTGAGGATCTTGCAAGTACGATACATACACATCAAAATGGAATATATTTTGACCTTTGGATTTAAAAGATTCAAAAGGAAGACTCCAAAAATTTCCAAAATTTTAAAATATATTTTATGTTAGAAGTTTTCAGAACATAGACAAGTGTTTTCGAACAGCATATGGACAAACGTCCTCATTTGTAATATTCTGATTATGTAATATGCATTTATTAATTCAAGTGAGTTGTATCTATTCATTTTTAATTCCATTCAAATTTTATGTAAATGTAAGATAACGTGCACAGCGACATCTTGCTTTGATAGTAAACGCACTGAAATATGTACATTCCATAATATAAAA